>PVIW01004457.1:54930-132007 GCA_004026585.1 Noctilio leporinus | reverse complement strand
TAAAAAAAAAAAAAAAAAAAAAAAAAATTGGGCCAAGAGCCCTGGCTGGTGGCTCAATGGATATGGTGCTGGCCTGCAAACCCAAAGATCGCTGGTTCGATTCCTCAATTCCTTTCATGTTGTTGCAAAGAATAGGAGTTCCTTCTTTCTTTCTGCTGTGTAATATTCCATTGTGTAAATGTACCAAAGTTTTTTGATCCATTCATCCATTGATGGGCACTTAGGCCGTTTCCAGCACTTGGCTACTGTAAATAGTGTTCCTATAAACATAGGGGTACATAGGTTCTTATGAATTGGTGTTTCGGGGTTCTTCAGGTATAAGCCTAGCAGTAGAACTGATGGAGCAAAAGGCAATTCCATTTTTAGTTTTTTAAGGAAACTCCATACTGTTTTCCATAGTGGATTCACAATCTGCATGCCCACCAGCAGTGCACCAGTGTTCCCTTTTCCCCACATCCTCACCAAAACTTGTTGTTTGTTGATTTGTTGATGATGGCCATTCTGATAGGTGTGAGGTGGTATCTTATTTTGGTTTTAATTTGCATCTTTCTGATGACTAGTGATGTTGAGCATTCTTTCAAATGCCTTTGGGCTCCTTGCATGCCCTCCTCAGAATGTTGTCTGTTGAGGTCCTTTGCCCATTTTAAAATATATATTTTATTTATTAGTTCCAGAGAGAGGGGAAGGGAGAGAGACAGAGAGGGAGAGAGCCATCAATGTATGGTTGCCTTTCACCTGCCTCCAGCTATGGACTTGGCTGGAGACCTGGTTTGCAACCTGGTTATGTGCCTGGACTGGGGAATTGAACCAGCGATCTTTGGGTTTGCAGGCCAGCACCTTATCCACTGTGCCACCAGCCAGGGTTCTTTGCCCATTTTTTAATTGGGCTGTCTGTCTTGCTGGTATTGAGTTG
Organism: Noctilio leporinus; assembly: GCA_004026585.1. Taxonomy (NCBI): domain Eukaryota; kingdom Metazoa; phylum Chordata; class Mammalia; order Chiroptera; family Noctilionidae; genus Noctilio; species Noctilio leporinus. The sequence continues at coordinate 131,094 of PVIW01004457.1, read as the reverse complement.
CATAAGTTCTTTATATATTTTGGGTATCAAGCCCTTGTCTGAGGCATCATTGGCAGAACCGGATACATGAATACAATGAATAGGCCTTCGGTGGGCAGAGAGGAGGGGAGGGGAGAGGAGGGGAGAGGAGTAGACTTGCTACCTGGCTTGCCACCTGACTTGTGACCTGGTTATGTGCCTTGACTGGGAATTGAACCAGAGACCTGGTTCACAGGCCAGTGCTTTATCAATTGTGCCACCAGCCAGGGCCAATTTACATGTTCTTGAAAGATTTTGCAATCTTTCAAACCACAAACCATCACAAGGCTATGGGGAGAACGGTGCTGGCTGAAATTTAGCTATATAAACAGACTAACAAAAACAATAATTGACATATTGAGGAATAACTTGGATAGGCAGGAAAAGGAGTACAATTTGTCTGGGGACTACCTTAGGAATATGGAATTCGCACAAATACATCAAAGAAGGAACTTTGACTTGTGGGGAACACAGTATCAATGCACAGAGGAATGGAGCTGTTAGCAGCACATACCTTGAGCTTAGAACTCTTATGGGTTGTAATTATGATTCTCTAGAGTAAATCTTAGTTCAGGGACTCATTTTTCAATTTTCGAAAAACAGAGCTGAAGGGAGCTTTGTCTATAAAACACCCAAACAAAGGGCATGCTATATTTTTGTGTTGAGGGTTACAATTATTTTCCAACTATCTTGGCTCTCTTTTAGTAATTCAGACATGAAACCACATCATTTTTAATTTATACTCATAAATTACCCTCAATCCTCATGGTGTATGAATAAAATCAGTTACATGTGTTGCTTCAGTAGGAAATTTCCTGCAACAGTATAGAATCAGGTACTCTGAAATAGTTACCAATTTTTTTCTTTTATATTCTGTTAAAGATCAAAACCTATGAGTTTATATTTAAATTTTTGACAGCCTGGGAAATCATAGTAAATAGATTGAAATCTCACATCTAAATAACTGCCATCATTTACATTGCAACAAAACAAATACTTTTAAAAATTTTTGTCCTAAACTTACATTGATATTCCTGATTTTTCCTCACATACCCAAATGGTTTAATCTTTTACAGAAAAAAAAAAAAAAAAATGAAAACTAGTTTTCTCTATGTTATGCACATTTATATCTTTCACCTCTTACCTAAATTGGGATTATATCTCATTCTCTTTTATAACTGTCAAAGTTTTTATTGAACAAGGCAAAATATCTCTCATACAGAAAAAAATAATAAATAATGCTGATGTTTTTCTAATGATAAATGACCTTACATTCCAGGAATAAACCCTGTTTGTTCTGATTCATTTTGAGTTAACTACTACTACATAGTTTAATCTTCTAATATTTCATTTGTATTTTGACATACATTCAAAATAAAATTTACCTATAGTCTTGTGTTGAGTTATGCCAGCTTTGTAAGACAACTGGATAATTTTAAAAATATTTTCTGTTATGAATTATTTTGAATAAAATTGAAACTTTTTTGTCAATTTTGTTAATTTATGCTCACTTAAAAGCTTTCTTTTGCTTAGCTTTTAAAATGCATTTGTTTAAAGTTGCATATCATATTTTATTATCTTTCATATCTGACTATATGTTAGTTATTTTTACCTCTTTAACCATAGTCAGGCATGATATTTATTTAACATTAAAACAAAAAATATTCATTGTTGGGCTATATATTTATTATCTTAATTTTATATATTTTATGTAATTAGTTTATATTCAAAAAAAGAAAACAGCATTTAAATAAAAATGTGAAGTTCAAGTAAATACAATTTTTCCAATACAAACAACATATGATATGTAAACAAACTTAAGGAACTTAGGTTATAGTCATAGATATGTGCAACCTTGAGCATTTTTCTTAATGCATTTTCATGTGACTCACATAATGCTTATCATTATAACTTGGATGTTCATCATACCACTTAAAATGAAAAAGTTCTCCTGGGAGATGTGTGTGTGTGCATGGGTATACATGTGTTCATATTTTACAAACCACTAACTACTCTTAGAAATAAATGATAATATAAAATGGTGACTTAGGCTTTCTATCTACTACAGCTAATTGTTTTGACAAATGTATATGCAATCCTTCAGAGATCTGACACATTTTTTCTTCTTAATAAAGGTTTTATACCCAAGTATCCAAATCTCATTATCTCTGTCAATGTGACTCTGGGTATACCCCAGTGGGGAAACCTTCCTAGGATTTTCCCATTTGATTAACACCTTGCATTTTCTCATTTGATTAAATACTTTAAATTGAATAAAGGACTCCAAGAAGATCTTTTTTGTTTTTCAAAGAAAAAATATTTAACTCTCTCCTGAATGGCATGCACCTGTTTTTATTTAACTTTGGATTTCTCAAATACAATTATTTGAATGACACTGTATTTAACAAATTTTCCAAAATCTTCTTGCAAGCTACAGGTGAAATTGACATTTTTAATAGCTCAAATTTCTCAAATACAGAAAAATAGTCAAATCAAATTTTTGAAATACATAAATATGACTAATTGATTAATCTTTCTGCAATGCTATACATAGAAATATTGTCTTTTAAAGGATTGTTGATACAAAGCTATTGATGCAGAGCTATTTCAATCAATAAATATTTATCACTGCACAAATTAGTTCCAATCTAGGTAATATAAACACATAATAGGTCCAAAGGGTATATTACCAATGATGTGGGAAGGCTTAGAGGGTAATGGTTTGTGCATTTGTTTGGACTTAGAAATATCTAGTTTTGTCATTTACTTCATCTGACACTATAAGAAAGTATATTCCTTATCTACAACTGTGGCTGTGGGCACAGTATTTGCAATATAGTGCCCATCCTTCCAGATAGTCTGCCCTGATCTACAACCTGCCAAAAAATATTCCCTTAGTTTCTTCATTGATAAAATGAACACAATTACTATAATATTAACTTTCATAAAGGCTTGTTGAAAATAATTCATGCACATAATAAACATGCAATGCTGAGAATTATGCTTTAAAAAACTGGGCATGGCAAGAATGTTTATAGTTTAATTTTAAATGATGGAGAATATTTTTCACCTTTTTCTTGAACATATTAAAAAACCTGAAAGTAGAATTGGCAAGAAAAAAATATATGTTCACTTGTCATTATAAATAGAAAGAAAAGACCTTTTACATTATCTTGGTAATAAACTTGAGACAGTTCATGCAATTGGTGATTATCTTAGCTATGAAAGGGTTTATTCTACTATAAATCCATTCTCACTGCTCTATAGGTAACTGGATAGGATGGACTTGTTAAAGCCAGGTATTCTATCAAGATAGTTGACTTTAAAACTTATTCTTGCTATTTTTCAAGATTATACTGAGATGTTTTGTGTATGATTGGGGTTCTAATTCAGAATTTGTTCACACATTTTAGCAAAACAGTATTTTGTGTTGATAAAAATTGTTTTTGTCAGAGACATCAATCTGTCTCACCTCCCAAAGGTGATCTTCTCTTCTCAAAGAACATTGGTAAGGTTTGCTGACCTTCAAAATAGATGTCAAAATTGAAAAAAATCAGCACAAGGCCAGTGTTGTCAAACTTGTTCATGTTGAAACTTAAAATGACTGTTAATATAGTTCTTTAAACAATAAGAAAGAAAATTGGCTTTAAAAAAGATAGCTTAACAGATGTGCTGTGCAAGCATTCTGTCATGTTTTCTGATTGCTATTGAGATGTAGATAAAAAAAACATGTAAACCCAAAAAATAGCATAAATTCAATAAGTTGAATTTAAGTTACAAAATGGTTGTATTCAACCTGGGTGAAATGGACACATTTCTCGAAATGTATAATCTCCCAAAACTGAATCCAGAAGAAGCAGCAATCCTGAATAGACAAATAACAACTAGTGAAATTGAAGAAATAATCCAAAATCTCCCAAAGCACAAGAGCCCCAGACCAGATGGATACACAAGTGAATTCTACCAAACATTTAAAGAAGAACTAACTCCTATCCTTCTCAACCTACTCCAAAAAAGCCAAGAAGAGGAAAGAATCCCAAACTATTTCTATGAGGCCAATATTATTCTAATCCCAAAACCAAGTTAAGACACAACTAAGAAAAGAACCTAATATAAAGGAACCATGGGCATGGACAACAGGTGGGATTGACTTTGTGGGGAATGGGTGGGTGGGGAGGGGGACAGAGAGGAGCAAAAAGGGGATGGATGTAATACAACAACAATCAAATTAAAAAAAAAAAAAAAAAGACACAGCTAAGAAGGAAAACTATAGGCCAATATCCTTGATGAACATAGATGCTAAGATTCTCAACACAATATTGGCCAACCGGGTCCAGCAATAGATTAAAAAGATCATCCACCATGATCAAGTGGGTTTTATCCCAGGGATGCAAGGATGGCACAACATTCATAAATCAATAAATGTAATACACCACAGCAACAAAATGAAAGACGAAAAACATATGATCATATCAACAGATGATGAAAAATAATTTGATAAATTACAGCAACCATTTATGATTAAAAAAAAAAAAAAAAAAAAAACTCAGCAAAATGGGAATAGAGGGAGCATACCTCAACATCATAAAGGCCATATATGAGAAACCTGAAACCAACATCATACTCAATAGGTAAAAACTAAAAGCTTTCCCCCTAAGATCAGGGATGAGACAAGGCTATCCACTTTCTCTACTTAGGTTCAACATCATCTTGGAAGTTCTAGCCAGAGCCATTAGAGAAGAAAAAGGAATCAAAGGTATCCAAATTGGAAAGAAGGAAGTCAAACTGTCATTATTTGTAGATGATATGATAGCATACATACAAAATTCAATAGATAGGCTCCACTAAAGAGTTACTCGACCTAATAAGCAAATTTAGCAAAATAGCTGGATATAAAGTCAATATCCAGAAATCAAAAGCATTTTTGTATACCAATAATGAAACATCAGAGATAGAAGTGAGAAAACAAAACCCATTTACCATAGCAAAAAGAAAAATAAAATACTTGGGAATAAACTTAACCAAGGAGGTAAAAGACCTGTACTCAGAAAACTACAGAACATTGAAGAAAGAAATTAAGGAAGGTACAAATAAATGGAAGCATATACCATGTTCATGGATATGTCCATACTACCCAACACAATCTATAGATTCAATGCAATCGCAATTAAAATACAAATGACATACTTCACAGAGACAGAAAAAATACTTCAAAAAATTATATGGGGCCAAAAACACCCACAAATAGCCACAGCAATCTTGAGAAAAAAGAACAAGGTAGGAGGAATCACAATACTGGACATCAAACTATACTATAAGGCTACTGTCATCAAAACTGTCTGATAATAGCATAAGAATAGAAATATAGATCAATGAAACAGAATAGAGAGCCCAGAAATAAACCCAGGACTCTATTGTCAATTAATATTCAACAAAAAGGGAAGGAACATAAAATGAAGTTAAAAACAGTCTCTTCAACAAGTGGTGTTGGGAGAACTGGACAGCGACATGTCCAACTTATGCCATACACCAGAATAAACTCAAGATGGATAAAGGACTTAAACATAAGCACTGCCACCATAAAGGTCCTGGAGAAAAATATAGGTAGTAAAATTTTAGATACTCTATGCAGAAATATGTTTACTAATACGTCTCCAAAGGCAAAGGAGATCAAAGAACAAATAAACAAATGGGAATACATCAAACTGAAAAGTTTCTGCTCATCTAAAGGAAACACCAGCAAAATTCAAAGGGAACCAACTAAATGGGAAAACATATTTGCCAATGAATTGTACCTCAGACAAGGGTTTGATCTTCAAAATATATAAAGAACTAATGTAACTCAACACCAGGGAGACAGACAGCCCAATTTAAAAAATGATCAAAAAGCCCTGGCTGGTGGCACAGTGGATAGGGCACTGGCCTGCAAATCCAAAGATTGCTGGTTCAATTCCCAGCCAGGGCAACATAACTAGGTTACAAGCCAGGTCTCCAGCCAGGTCTATAGCTGAAGGCAGGTAAAAGGCAACCATACATTGATATTTCTCTCCTTCTCTTCCTCTCTCCCTTCTCCTCTCTCTGAGAAATAATAAAATCTTTAAAAATATAATAAAAATTAAAAAATAAAAAAGTAATTAAAAAATAATAATAAATAAAAATAAATAAAAAATGGGCAAAAGACCTGAACAGATAACTCACTGAGGAAGATATACAAAGGGCCCAAAGGCATATAAAAGAATGCTCAACATCATTAGCCATCAGGGAGATGCAAATTAAAACCACAATAAGATACCACCTCACACCTGTCAGAATTGCAATTATCAACAAATTAACCAACAAGTTTTGGTGAGGATGTGGGGAAAAGGGAACTCTTGTGCACTGTTGGTAGGAATGTAGGCTGGTGTAGCCACTACGGAACACAGTACGGAGTTTCCTTAAAAAAACTAAAAATGGAACTGCCTTTTAATCCAGCAATTCCGCTACTAGGAATATACCTGAAGAATCCTGAAACACCAATTCAGAAGAACCTATGTGCCCCTATGTCCATAGCAGTGCTATTTACAATAGCCAAGTGCTGGAAACAGCCTAAGGGCCCATCAGTGGATGATTGGATCAAAAAACTTTGGTACATTTGCACAATGGAATACTACACAGCAGAAAGAAAGAAGGGACTCCTACCCTTTGCAACAACCCTTTGATGGAACTGGATAGTATTAAGCTCAGTGAAATTAGCCAGTCAGTGAAAGGCAAATACCACATGGTCTCACCCATTACAGGACAATAATGAACAAAGCAAACAATAAGCAATACAGGACCAGATACATGAATACAGTGAATAGACCTTCAGTAGGCAGGGGGAGGGGGTCAGGGGAAGGAAGAGGCAAAGAAGGGGAGCAGTTTAGTCAAGAACCTAGTATGGAAGAACCATGGACATGGACAACAAGTGGGATTGATGTTGTTGGGGAGTGGGTGGGTGGGGTAGGGGACAGAGGGGAGAAAAAGAGGATGGATGTAATACAACAACAATAAAATTAAATTTAAAAATGGCTGTATTCAAGACAATTATGTTTTCTATGAAATGGTCATTAACTTATGACCCATAATGTTGTTCAATATTTTTGTAAGAACTCATGAAATGAGTTTCTCTTAATGTGCACTGCATTTTTCTTTCTGGAGAAATCAGTGTGCTCTTTAATGTTTATAGAACTTCATTTTTTGACAGGAGTGAAAATCAGCTCAAAGATCATAATTAATCGTAATTTTAAAATATTAGCTTGGGTGGTATCAAAGTTTGATCTTTTTACAGTTTAGTTTTTTCCTGCTCATAAAGTTACATGCTGCTATAAATCTTTTTTGAAAAATAGTGTGGGTCTTAAAAACACATAAATAGTGATTTAACATAATCTAATGACTTTGTATTACCATAGTTTTATATTTGATTAATGTTTGCCATATTTGATAGGTATATCACTAATTACCATATAAAAATGTAACTTATAAGTTCATGATCTATTTTAGAAATAAAATACCAGACATGAGGCTAATAAAAATTTTTGAAGAACAATGTATCTTCAGTATTGGAGACAGACAGGTTAATTCAATGATTTTTTCTATTAATTTTAAAATTTCTATTTGATTATTTCTTTGAAGGTCAATAATATGCATAACTCTAGAGAACTAAAGTTTTTACCTATTAAATAAATATATTCTTATTAAATAAAGTATTACATTGTTACTAAAATTTATAATATCTTATAGTGTAAGACTTTTTACAAATGCTTTATTTGAAGTTGTACATACTATTTTTTGTTAATGTAAGCAGAAATATAAATACTATCATTTTATGAGCTGCAAGAGTACCAGTAAATTTCATTCCATGGATATGAATGGAATTCATTCTATGGATAAAATACTTATTTCCTTATCCTCAGAAATCTCATTTTATTCATTTTAATCTTTCATTTTATATTGGATTTTAATATCATTTTATGTGTTTCTGATTTCAAAATAATGAGTGCAATACTTTTAAAAACACATATTCTCTACATTTATCAGATTTGTTTGAGAAGACTTCTCTCTCTACCATTCTTTTTTATTTCTATGTATTTCTGCACCCAACGCCTTGCTTTTAAGTGTCCATTTGTTGACCATAAACTATTAGTTGTTAAAACAAATTGAAAAGTTTTCAGCGAAATGTAGAGCAACATAGAAGCATTTATTGTTCAATAAAATTGAAAGTATGTTGAGTCATTATTGTAAATGTTTGCATTTTTTAGTGTGAATAGCTACGTACGCACAGTACTATATGAGTTTCTAGGTGTAAGTGTACGTGGTGTGTGTATGTGTGTTTGCGTAGTAGTGGAAAAGGAGTGTAAAACACAATTTTGGTAACTGTTGACACTAAGTGTTTTTTTAGATATTCAAGTAAATACGTATATAGGAAGCAATGCATTGGAACTCTTTTTTTTTTAGCTTCAACCTTATGTATACAGCAGCTGAAAATACATGTGCCTGAGATAACTAATGGAAGATCTAATCTTTAGATAACTAATGGGAAAATATAATCTTTGGAGAGACTAGAAACTTGGGATCCTGGCAAGAAACAGGTACTGGCACTGTACATAAGAATTACAATATTATTGACTATATTTTCTATGTTGTGCTATCTCTGGAACTATTTTGTGACTGGTAATTTGTACTTCTCAATCTTTTCACCTTTTTCACCCTGTATTTCCAACCCCTTCTCATTTAAGCCATCAGTAGTTTCTCTGTATCTATGAGTCATTTTCTGTTTTGCTTGTTGGATTATTTTGTTCTTTAGATTCCACATATAAATGAAATCATATGATATTTGCCTTTCTCTATCTGACTTACTTCACTTCGCCTAATACCCACTAAGCTCATTCATGTTGTTACAAATGGTAGACACTTATTTAAAGAGGATATACTGATGAAAAATGGACATGTAAAAAGACATTCAACATCAATAATCAGCATAAATATGCAAATTAAAACTATAAATAGACATCACTTTACACCTGTCAGAATGGTTATCATCAATAAATCAATGTGCTAACAATGAATGTTAGCACAAATGTGAAGAAAAGGAAACCCCTGCATGCTGTGGCAGAGCTGCAAATTTGTGTAGCCACTATGAAAAACAGTGTGGAAGGTCCTGTAAAAATTTTAAATAAAAACTACTTTATGACACAGCAATTCTTCTTCTGGGTATTTCTCCAAAGAAACCCAAAACACTAATTTGAAAAAAAACATGTGTGAACCCTTATGTTCACTGCAACATTATAATAGCCAAGATAAGGAAACAACCTAAGTGCCTATCAATAGACAATTTAATAGAAAAGATGTGGTACATATATACGTACAAAGAGTTATCACTCAGACATAAGATGATTGAAATAACTTAGCCACTGCTAATGAGACTACTGAAGTATGTTTTGCTTAGCAATTCTGCAACCTGAATACAGAAGCATGGGCCCAGAACTAAAACACCTAAAAGTCATTATTTCTTTTATTCCACTTAACTCAGTTAGTTGAAAAACAAGTCTCTTAAAAGTTAGTGAACATTTTGCAATTGATTCAAATCAATACTTTGTAATAAACTCATACTTAAAATTCTGCCTGAGACACCTATCATTGCAGGTTTAATTATGAATTATGTGAGATACATTAGGCTTCTATTGTACTGTGTGTATGAGAACATTCAACACAGATTTCAGATGATTTTTCCAATGTCTTTCATTTATGAAAAACATATTGTTCTAATTAATCTACACCATGAACAATACTGTAAACACTATATAGTGAAGCTTATAGCTGTCCCATTTATTTAACATAGTAATTGATAACTAATACAGCTAGTAAATGTAAATTACTCATCATAAATCTTAACATATCCAGTCCTAGAAATATGTTGTAAAGAAGAGGGTATAAGATGATAAGTGTAAGAGAAAAAATAAAATAAAATGCTTAAAAAAAATAGAATGGCTCATGTCAACTAGAAAATGGACTAAATAAGTGGTTTATTCATAAAATACATTTAAATATACTCATAAATATGAGTCAAGCTGGAACACAAAAGTATGAGTAAATCCAATTACAAAAATTACATGTACAGATAATTTTTTATTTACACATTAAAATAGAAAAATATTATATAGTGTACAAAACTGTATTTGTAGCCCTGGATGGTAGCACAGTGGATAAAGCAACAGCCTGTGAACCCAAAGTTCCGCTGGTTTGATTCCCCAGCTAGGGCACATAGCCTGGTTGCAAGCCAGGTCTCCAGCCAGGTCCATGGCTGGAGGCAGGTGAAAGACAACCATACATTGATGTTTCTCTCCCTCTCTTCCTCTCTCCCTTCCTCTGCCTCTCTAAAAATAATAAATAAAATCTTTAAAACAAAACAAAACTATATTTGTATATAGTAAAAATGTTATAATTTCCATCCATAATATAAAGATCAAGATAGTGCCTCCTCACTGAGAAGTCAAAACAAAGCAACCTGCCATTTATAATGTGTTCTGTTTTTCAAATGATAGGCCTGATCCAAATGTGGCAATATGGTATTAGCTTTCTCTTATTTTGGTAAAGTATGCATAGATTTTTATGCTATATCCTGCTTTCCTTATTTAAAATATTTCATGTGTTTTGAAAATAATATTTAATAAGAAATTGAAATATTATAAGTATAATACGTTAACATAGAATTGATAAAAGGGCTATTAATATAAAAAATAATAAAGATGAAAATACTTGAATTTGTTTCAGACAAGTTAAAAGAAGACCAAATTAGATACAGATCTTATTTAGTATAGTAATCTGATGACAATAGGATCAGTAACCATAATACATCAAATAATTTCCAAGACATTAAGCAAATAATTTCTATAGAGAAATGTAAACAAATCACTTATATATTTATTGCACACAGCACATCCTTAAACTATGCCTCAGAGAAATCTAGTAAATAATATAAAACAGCAATTCTATCATATTTTGTTATTGTTTGGAAAAACACTTAAAATGACATATAATCCAGTAAAATGGAAAATACATTATTCAACCATGTAGCTCTGACATCTGGAAATATTAAAATTAATATGTTAATTAGAGAAAAACATAATTACTCAATTTTAGACACTTGATATGCAATAAATTATATCAAAGGCACCTCAACAAATATTTTAATAATTCAGCTTGTTTGTGGTATATAGATAAACTTCCCAGGTTATACATTCCTTTAACTTTTTTTACTCTAAACTACTAAATGAAAATACACCTAGTTCAAAGTTATTCATTTTCATTGTACATATTTTGTTACTTAAAAATTTTTTAAAAGATTTTATTTATTACTTCCAGAGAGAGAGGAAGGGAAAGAGGCAGAGAAGGAGACAAACATTAATGTATGGTTGCCTTTCACCTGCCTCCAGCCACAGACTTGGCTGGAGACCTGGCTTGCAACCTGGTTATGTCCCCTGATTGGGAATCTAACCAGTGACCTTTGGGTTCACAGGCTGGTACCTTATCCACAGTGCTACCAGCCAGGGCTTCATTTTGTTACTTTTACAAAAACATGGGTAATAATGAAAATGTCTATCATGTATGTGCATCATTTTCATCATCATTTGCTTAATAAACAGGACCAGTAAACCTGACTTTTGGACATCATTTGTGGTCGCTTGCATATAAGATGTAAATTGTAACAGCAGAGGGAGGGATGAGTGGTTGTAAGACCATAGTAATTCCCAGCTTCTTCACAACTCACTTTTTGAATTCTAAATATTTATTTCCATACTTTTTATTAAACACAAACTGTTAAAATGATATTGCAATTCATATTACTTAAAAGAGTAATTCTTTAAATAAATCAATTAACATAGGCATTTTGGAACACTGAAAAGAAAACTTTGTATTGATATGATTTGAGAAGCTGACAGAAGGCAGTAATTAAATGGTGAATTGTCTGGACATGAAAGAGAAAGAAAAAAGTACAGATTGGTGGTTACAGAATAGACAGGGGGATGTTAAGAACAAAGGAAATAGAGAAGCCAAAGAACTTATATGCATGACACATGGACATAAACTAAGGAAAGCATTGCTGGAGGGAATGGGGTACAGGGTGAATGGGGGAAAAGGGGAGAAAATTGGGATAACTGTAATAGCAAAATAAATAAAATACATTTAAAAATAGAATAAAAAATAAAATAAAATGAAAATAACTCATAGGGGAATAATATGCCATGTTTTGTGAATCATTTAAATTTTAGTGTTTGAATATATGTTTAGAATAAAAAATATATACATATGATACTAAGAAATGAAAATCATTGCAGTGTCTTGAAAAGCATTTGCAAGATTGGACTCCCTAGTTCTCGACTCACTAGAGCATCCAAGACATGTCATTCCATGGGCAAATTGCTAATAATAAATTGTGTTGATTTTAAGTAACAAGATTTTGGAGTGATTTATTACACAGTGAGAATTAAGTGATGTAGGTCAAATATTCTATAGAGCAGTCTATGAGATTAAATTTATATAATTTCTAAGTGTGCCAACAAAGAGATTTATAAGTAATTGGCCTTAATATATTCTCTCTTCACATGATAAAATTTTGTTCTAAATAGAAAATATGAATATATAACATTATATTAATGTATAGGGCTACTCTAACAATTTGTATTTTGAAATACATTTAAAAAATTACATGATAAAAATTAAACATAAATTATCAAAATCCCAAAAATGTGCAAGGTAGATGGCATGGTTAGGAAACATCTTGCATTCCTATTCCACTTCCTCTCTTATTAATGCTTATATTTATCTTATTTAAACATATTGAATAGTATATTGATGTAGGTTAGAATTATATAAACTATATAGTTCCACAGGTTGAATGACCATTTCCTAATTATCTTCTGTTGTTGTTCATATGGAAAAATTATTATTACCTTCATAATTTTAAGATGTACTTTAAAAGAACAAATATAAAATTTCTATATAAAACCCCAAATATTACACTGCTATTGTGTATTATTAATGCTGATATGCATTTTCAATATTTTATCTTTCAACAACAGAAATATTCTTAGAATTAGTGTGTAAATATAACTTTATAGCAGGCAGTTTTATATTAAATTAATTATTCATTTACATCTTACATGTTAGGAAGGAACAAACAAATGCAGTAAATCATATCTGCTACTTTAGGGAAATATACTTGTTTATTTATGTGCCCTTCAATTAAACAGCATTGAGTTTTAAGTAAAAAGAAGTATGTGAAGAATTGTCTGTCCTATTAATTTACATTGGAAAATAAATAATAAGAAAAATATTTAAAATTATGCAATTTTAAGTATGTGTAAAACACATACTGGAAAGTTTGAACTATCCAACTTAGCATCTTATGAATACAATTTACAAAAGGAATCTGAATGCTGGAAACTATCTTTTTCTTGAAATGTGTAATGGTACTAAAAATACAAGAGACTTCTAGAACCCTCCACTATTAGGACCTCTAGAGGCTTCTCTTGAACTTTGATCCTTCCCAAAACTTCAAACTCATCTTCTCATATTAACTCGTAACTGCACTTGTGTATCTAATGGGCGATGTAAACTCCATATACATCGCTCTTCCCTGGTCATTCCATCTAAAATGTGTATACTCTGTCCTCAAGTTACTGTAACAGACCACCCAACTCATGGTGGCATAAAACCACCAGTTATTAAGCTCATGGGTTCTTTGAGTCAGGAATTTGAACAGGGCAAGCCTAGATTTGTAATCTATAGTTACAGGGACTTGAAGATTGGGGAATAAAATCATCTGCAAGTATCTTGAGTCACCTACATGCATTTTAGTTGGGAGCTCAGATGGGATTTTCAGAGGACCTGCAGATGATTTCTACAAAGGCCCTGGACTTGCTTATAACAAGCACAGGGGCAGCAGAAAAACTTGGCTTCTTAACTGGAGGCACAGAGTTCCAAAAGCTAGCTGTGTCCCTATGTGCAAAGTGAAATCTTTATTGTGGATCTGGTGGCAAATCCACAGATGATCAGATTATCATTACTACTAATCTCACATCCCCTAAAATGTATGTGGATGTGACCTAGACACCACCTTCTAAAAATAGGTGTAACATCACACAGCACGCGGGGATGGGTGAAATAGCTGTGGCTACATTTGAAAAATACAACCTGCCACAAACCACATCCTCCTCCTGATTACTATTCTCCTAATCTCTCATAACTGCCACTAAATATATTTAACGTTCTTATTTACTGTGCATCTTCCCATTAGAATTTAAAATTTTATTTATTTATGTTTTGTTTTGTTGCTTTCCACAAAACAGAAGAACATATGGCACAGGTAATTGCTTAAAAACAGTATTTTAACTTTATCAATGAGTGAATGAGTGGTTATATTAAACTATTTTTAAAAGAAGAAAATACAAAGTAGGTTTAGTATGAATACATGAGGGATTCCAACACATGAAATAAATCAATATAATATGGTTTAAGGCTACACATTTTCCTGTATGTTCAGCTTGTATATTTTAAAGTTTGATGATTTCCTTATAATATCAAAAAAATTCCCTGCCTACTTTTAGTTGTAACATGTTTATACCACTTGTTTTCTAAGCAAGAAGCTGACAATATCAACATATAATGAAATATTAATAACACTTTTTAAATTAATGAAATTATAAATGTAAGCTCTGAGATAAATCCATCTATTCATTTGCTATGAAAAGCCACATTGTTGTCAGAAAATTCTAGATTTGAGATATCTCTTTTATGGACAGATTAAATGCATAAATGAGTATAACAAGCTTGAAAATTTTATGAAAGGATAAAGGAAAGAATAAGTTTTTTGTTAAGTACATGTGAAGAGGTTAATAACATTGATAATCATATCACTAACTAAATATGCTATAACCAATGATGGTGACAAGAACTTATTAAACTTAGAAGTGAAAAAGTAGAGAGAGAGGAAGGGTAACAGGTATAAGATAAATGGTCATTATCAATTAAATCTGGTGAGAGGCTTGCAGCTGGTGTTAGCTATTCAAATAAAAGATAGAAAAGTATCCAATTTTTGATTAATGTAAGGAAAGATGGCTAATTATAATAAAGATTTTAGTTTGGGGTGATGATAAAATAGAAGCAGTTGGTATGGGTAGTTAAAGTAGAATGAAAATTTTAATCCATAAAATAGAAAAGGTATGAAATGAGGATTACATATAGTTCTACTATACAAAATCTCTTACATACATTCCAAAATCAAATATATATTTTATCATTTAATTCATTCCTCACATGAGGACCATTGTTGATACAGCATTCTCACAAACACAATATGAAATTTTTGTCCATGAATCATATCCCACCACTTAAACTAGGATGTGAAGACATTTCAATTCTAAAATGAAGAGATCGTAACTATATTTTCTGGATGTAAGCCACACTCTCCATTCTGTCTTCTACTGCAACAAAATATGAATTGTGCCTTATTTTCATTTAGCTACTCTGCCTGTTTTCAATGAATCAAAATGGAGAGTGTGAAATAATATTTTCTTTTTTCCTCCCTCTTTCCCTACCCCCTTCCTTCTTTTCATGTTGCCTTGTTTTCTCTCTTCCTTTCTTCCTTCTTCTTTCTTTCTCTCACCACCCTCCTCTCTCTGCCTTTTATCTATCTTTTTCTTCCTCTCTTCCTTTGTTTCTTCTCCTTCTCTCTTTCTCCTATTTTCAAAAGACCCCTTAAATTGCAATTCTTCACAAATGTTTTCCTTGACGCAAAGATAAGATCAAAATCTTATTATATATTTCTCATAGCAACTTCTGTTCTCTTGTTTTGGAATTAATTTAAAGTAAAAAAAACACTTGGGGGGATTGGTTCTACATGAGGATAGAATGGGCCCATTTTATCACAGCTGTAATTCTTACTTCATGGCAGTCTCTAGCACAGACCAGAACCCGAATACATTTTGAATGAACAATTTTACTTACACTCATTGGGCTTCACCCTCCACAACTTTTAACTAGAGATGTTAATATCTAAACATAGTTAATATACAAAACATTAAATACCTCCAATTTGCTTTTCCTATTTATTTTTACTGGTATATTTAACTTTTTTAGCTTTTCAGACTGATTTTCCCCTCTCATTGCTAACTATAAAAATAACATTGCTTTACTTAGATTTGAAGTCACAGTCCCTGTAATTGTTGTCAAATAATTTTAATGAAGACAAACAAAAATGCCTCCATTTCCCTTAAGCTGAATAAAAGCAAACAATCTCTATTCTAGGGCTATTACTACCACTTTCTAATAGAAACAAAAATATGATTAGCTATTTAATGTTTGTAGGCCATTAAATAATATAGAAATTTTCACATTATGATAGATAAAAGTGTCTGCTATTTATTAAGCCAGAAGTTCATTGTTATGATCATTTCCTTTTCCCACATGCATCACATTTGGATCATAAGGAACAATAATTACATGAACTTCTACTAGGCATGTTTCATTTCTTATTTCAAAAGCTTTATATGTCTTAATATTATTTAAACCAACAGTACCTTCTTGCTTCCTGAGAGGATTGTACATAAATCATCAAGTAACCAGCAAAATGACAAACTATAAATTAAATGCTCAATTAAATTTGGTGATGTTCCATAATAAAAAGTGCTCCACTAGATGGACGGCTCATTAGTATCTGGGGCCGTTATTAAGTCTGATTTTGCTTGTTCATATATAGATAACAAAGCACACAGTGTCACAATGAAATGATGAACTTAATGTGAGATTTTCCATGAATAATTTCCCTCCAGGTTAGAAAAAAATTAATGTTGAGTTTTCAAATAATTACTTTAATTAAAAATTGGAAAAAAAAAAACAATAAAAAGAAGTCTTCAAGATGTGAAAGAAAAAATAACTAATCATTGGATAAATTTTCAGAATAAATAAGTTCCCCGAATTCGAATTGGGCTTGCCTCCTATTCCCAGTTTGTGTCTAGTGCAAAGTCAAAGTGTCATATTATATTAGGTGAATAATAAGACTCTACAGTTCATTAATGCATAAATTCATTTCTTTGCTTCTCTGTGGTGTAATGTGTTTGCATATTTTGCCCTGAGGACGGATCCTAACATGAACATTTATCTGTAATTAAAGATTCATAGACTGACCATTAACAGTAAAGCAATTTCCTTTTCAGTTAAGGCAGAGAAATAAGATGCATTAAAAATAATTTCCTATCCCATGTAAAAGTCATCAACCCTTTATTCTGTTCAGGTTTTCTCCACTGGAGAAACCCATTCCTTGAATGACTGTTTTCAAAGCTAAAATAAAATTGTTCAATAATACACCATCGCCTTCTTTTCCTCAATCATCATTTAAATTTTTTCTGTGATTTTTATCCTCTTTAAAGACTTTGTAAGTGAATTAGAAGAATGAGTGCTAACTATAAATCAGTCTGTGTCCTATGGGACACCTACCAGAACAAATCAAGGTGAAAATAAGGAACCAAAATGAATAGAAGTAAGGTATCATAGTTCATCATCAACCAAACTGGGGAGAGGGGACATTGCATTGATGTGAAATTGAATACATACAAAATGTTTATCTACTAATTAAATATTACAATATGCCTGGGTAACAACTTACTAGTGTTATTAAAATACCAGCATGTTGCATTAAAAGTGGTGTTTTATCACATGTCTGGATAAAATTACCTGTTCCATATTCTGGCTAAAATGATTTATCCTACAGTAACTTCCTTAAGAAATCTATATTAAACATTTGTGTTAAATTACAAGTATTATGAAAATAATATTGTGTATAGGAACACAGCTTAGAGGATAAATTACATGGACCCAAGTTTTTTCCTGTCAATTTGTAGCTGCATGGCCTTGAATAAGTTGTTATTTAAGCTCTCTCTTCCCTGATTTTCTAGCTAAAAAGGGGACTGGCCACAAGTGCCAGGAGTCATCGCCATGTTTTCCATTTGTTCATAGGTTCAGAGTCCAAATATGTTCCTTCTCTCATATACGTTTACATCAGTCCGAGTAAATCCTTCCATCCACTAACGTGAGAATGGAAGAGATTGCAGTATGTCCAGTATGGGCTATAAAATTTACTGGTGAATAATTTTGTTATCCCCCCCCCCATTGATAGGCAAAAAGAAAAAAAAAAAAAAAAAACTTTGATGATGTCATGGTCAAAGCCACAGGACTATAAGTGGTAATTTCCCTAAACGACTGCCTAGAGGAAAAGCCCAGTCCCACAAGCAACCTGATGCAATATAAAAGATAAATACATTTTTATTATGTAAATATATAAAGTTTTGAGACTTCAGATTTTTTGCTATATAATTATGTTTTTCTAAATAGAACATGATGTTTTTAATAGTATTTATTTCATAGAGTCAAGGTGGGACTTGTGGGTCAATTTGAAAACACGAAGAACTGAGCCTGGGATCCACAGAAATCGTTGCTGTTTTATTAAGATACATGTGGCTGAGACTGTAACGTTCTCCAAATATCCACCTGATCGTTTCTTTTCCCCAGCCTCCCTTGCTCTCAGGCTGGGTTCTGTGATTGGACCAGGGCTAGAGGAGTGTGAGCAGAACTGATGGAAGACGTTGCCTTGCCCGACTTCTCACGTTTCCTGTGTGCGCTTCCTTAGATCACTCCCGGAAAGGAACTGTGAAGGCACACGATGATGATAGATTTATAAATGGAGTCCAGAGTTCTAAATTACCACCTGGATCAGCATAGAACTTTGATAAGACAACCTTTATAATGCTTATCCCTGAGAGTTTGGTGCTCACTTAGACCTCAGCACAACCTGTCCACCTCTAACAATGAGGAAATGGTGAAGCCTGTCATGAATGCAAAACGTATGAAGTGGTTTCCGTGTTCTTGGAAAAATCATGATATTTTGTGCAGTTAAAATATACAGTTAAAATAAGCACAAAATATAGGTATTTTAACTTTACAAAAGTTGTAGGATGCATAGGATAACATTAATGTTTTTAAAAGAAACAAGCGTTTGCAATTTTTCACATCAGTTAGGAGGTTGACATAAAAGGACAGATTTATATTTAATAATCCTTAAAGGCATACACTTAGAATAAATATACAAATACTAAATAGATATTATATTTGTTATTTTAAAAATGAGGTTTCCCCATTAAAATGTAGTTACTTTCTAATGAAGTATACTGTTTACATAAAAATCACATTTCTTAACATAAAATATAGTTCCCTTTCTGAAAATAAGCAACCTTTTTGAATTTTCTTGTCATCAGCTTTTCATCAAGTGGCCTTCAAATATGTGTGCCTGCTGAGCTCTTGAATTAAGATTCTGCACCCTGACAGTGTTGGCCCTGCAGATTCTTACTTGATTTTCATAATTTACAATAGATGATTAGGTTTTTATTTATTTTTGTGTTATATACACTGGTGCTATAAATAAACTAAGCTAGAGATGAAAATTTTAGAACTTATAAAGTAAATAGAAATTGTATGTGATATTTTCACAAAAAATCAAACATTTGTTCTGTCATATGTGATATTCTTAACCTCCATTTGAAATAAATAATGTCAAGGTTTTTATCCCCTAGCATATTCTAGCTATGAATTACAGATATTTCTCACCCAGGCTGGAAATGTTATTCTTCCAATTGATTTTTAACAATGAGAAAACAGTGTTAGATATGTGAGCAATTCCTATTTTCAAGCCAGTATTGAAAATGCATGAAGAAAAAATAAATGTTTGTAGTTCTGTTTGTTATTCTCTCATGTCATATGTCAAATTTTGGAAACCATTTCTATCATTACACTTCATAGAACATTTAATAGGTAATCAGTAATATAAGATTTTCCCCTGAAAATAATGTTTCCAATAATGAATCTGAGGCTCTGAGATACAAAGATCTGACCTAATTTAACACTTCTTATAAAAGGTAGTAGAGTCAGAATAGAGTTTTTGTTTTTAATCACTAAGCTATATGCCTTTTGTTCTTTTTTTTTTTTTTTTCCCCATAAGTTTTTGGGTTTTTTTGTTTGTTTTTTTTAAGATTTTATTTAATTATTTTTAGAAAGAGGGGAAGAGAGAGAGGCAGAGAGGGAGAGAGACATAAATGTATGGTTGCTTTCCACCTGCCTCCAGCCAAAGACATGACTGGAGACCTGTTTTGCAACCTTGTTACATGCCCTGGCTGGGGAAGCTGGCTGGGGAATCTGGCTGGGGAATCTGGCTGGGGAATCGAACCTTCGACCTTTGGGTTCCCAGGCCGGCACCTTATCCACTGTGCTACCAGCCAGGGCCTTGCCTTTTGTTCTTTATTAACTGTAATGATTCACTGAAACTTTGTCATCAAAGGTATCCTATGTAAAACATAAATACAAATTTTTTTAGAACATGTTTTTCCACTCATGTGACTATAGTCTATCGAAAAACATGGAGTTATTAAATATATATCTATATGGAGATATTTGCATTTGTTTTTCATTATTATTCATTTTATCATATTTTCTTTTCCTATTCTATTTTCCTGTAATTGTATTCTTTTTTTTTTTTATTTATCCCAGTCTGTCCTTATTAGAGTCCTGTACTGTTTGAATTAGCAAAACAATTATTTACTGCCTGCCAGGTAACAAGGCTTACAATACACTCTAAATCATTTATTATTTTCTCTGAAATAGCAGAGAACCCAGAAAGAAACTCCACCAGAAAAAAACTCCACCAGAAGTAGTCACTAGAGCTTCTTGGAATAAAATATATTTCCTATCCTAACAGAAATTACACAAAATTGAGAGAAACACAAATAAAGTAATAAAGCAAGAGTGAACACAAACAATCAAGTTAAGACATTCAGATTTAGCTAGCACTGGCCTGAGAAATCTCATAGTTGTCATGTTATATTGTTCAAAAAGAAGGTTGATATTGGATTGAGGACCTATAGGAGACTTTTTATTTTTTAGGTGGAAGTAATTTAAAAAATAAATAAATAATGTAAACAATTGAAACAGGCACTAAGAAATATTCGTGAAAGTCACATATGAATTAAATTATTAAATGTATTTCTTCTAGTTAGCCTCAGAAAACTAAATGGTAATCACAAGCAATTAGAAATACAAAAACGATGTAATGAGAAGACCTGCAGTTCTCTGCCTACATTACCCCTACTTTCTATAATTCTTGTTGTATGCATCAAGTGTGAAAGTGATAAAAATTAAGTAGTTATTTAATTATTGAACTGTTAGAACTGTATGGTAGACAAGCTTTGACTTTCATTTGAATATGTTAAATTTCCATTCATCTACATTTTTACTTTATTACTTTTTCTAGTTTACATTTATTGTATTTTTTCATTATCATTTATTCCCCTTATACCCTCTTCCCCCTGCAACTGCCACAATGTTGTCCATGAGCTCTTTACCTTTTTCGCTCAATCCCTCTACCCTGAACATCCCCCAAAGCTGTCTGTCTGCTCTCTAAGACTCTACTCATCTATATTTTAAATTTGTTTCTTAACATAGCATTTTGTTTATTAGAAGTAGACTAAGTTCATTTAAGTTTAACTGCTTCTCTTGCATTTTATAATGGTTTTCTTTTTATTAATTAATTCACTTCTTTATTTATGTACTTTTTTACCTATCAGGTACATGCTAATCACTTCTCAGATAAGGCATAGAAGAAAAAAATGCATTGCCTTGTGATTCCTACTTAGTATTAAAATCTAATATAGAAAATTATGTTTTAATAAGTTTCTAAAAGATAAGTAAAAACAACCAGGAAACAGCAGAAGGTATAGTAATGGTGAAGCAATGGCACTAAGGAGACAAAATGACAAACAGAAGATAAAGCTATTTTTAGTTTCTTCATTTTTTCTTTCCTTTTTTTTAAAAATTCTGAGACAAAAACATGTGAGGAATAGTTCAGATCTATCTATCTATCTACCTATATATCTGTATATCTGTAACATCTATAGTCCTATCTATCTATGTAATGTTTATAAATTCAAAGGGGGCATAATCATTACTTTTTGGAGGTTGAATATTTTCTTTGCTTTCAGATACTTGGCCAAATATTAATTCTATTCACATTCATTTACACTTTGTTTTTCTGTAGAGTACTTTAAATTTCTTTTGATGATTCAATTTCTTAAATAATTCATGCATTTTAATTAACCGTTTTTATAAAATGCTTCTTGAATGGATGCATGCTATATGTGAAGTCATGTCAGTTCTTACAAAATGCAATGATCAAATTCAAACTTGTGTGATGCCTTAACACCATCACACACACAGTAAGTCCTCAACAACTATGTATCTTCTCAACTTAAGTATCACTCAATCTATATTTATTTACTTAAAAAAAATAGATATGGCTTTTAAAACACCACAAAATCACAAACATAAAGCCACTACCTCATATTTTATGTGTTCCTGTTGTGTGGTGACTAAAGTTTTTTTGTTTGTTTTGTTTTGTTTTTTTGCTCATGAGAAAATACAATGAACAAAATGGAAATAGTTTGTCTTTTTTACTTTTTAACCTCTGCTATCTGTTTATTATCTTAGGTAATAGTGAGAATGAGGAAGAAGGAGATTTGTAGTAATGAATTTCAAATATTTCTAATCTGTGGGTCATTTCACTAGAGACTCCTGGGGATAGCTCAATGTTTTCCTATTGTAAATATCTTATATTGATTTATGTGCTTTTTCTTCCTGAAAACATACTTGGATTTAAATGCCTTAGGAGTAAGTAGTATTATTTTAACCTTAATTTCTAATGAATTGCATAAGTCTGATTCACAGTACACGCTTAATAAATAACATGTGGTTTTAGTGAATTGTGAATTAGTGAATGACTAGAATGCAATGTTAATGTTAGAATATTTTTAAAAAGTTTCATCTACATATTTATAACCAAATGATGAAGCATATATATTCTCTGTTTAATAATCTGTTACTTAAGAAAATAATCACTGATAGTATAGTGATGTTGAAATAGTATATTTAAATTATGCATGAGACATTATAAATGCTCTACGAACATAACTACATGAGTTGTTTTGCATTAGGCAAAGATTATTTACCTTGCATCCTGAGCACTTATCTGGGCACAAATAATAGAATTTATTCTCTTTAAATGCATACTGCTTTTCAAAGTTCTTAAGTGATAATCCGATTTGCTTTATTAACAAGCTGAATGGCATAATGGAGAAATTAAAAATTGCTTTTCCCCACTTGTCTAATGTAGACTGTGTTTAAGCCTCAAATGGAATATTTAATGTGACCATTGGAAGAAATAGACTTTCTTGACACCTACCGCTGAATCCACACCCAAATAAAACTTGTTGAAAGAGAATTGTAAGAATACATTTTATTGTAAGTTCATAAATAAATTTGTAGCTGCTCACATCAAGGATCTCCCTTTTTGAATTCAATGTGTTTGGATGGGGGGATGCCATTAAAGGTTCTTGTATTGTCAACATACTCACATCAACTCTTTTTTCTTTTTCAAGTTAATTGTTGTTTTATTACATCCACCCTCTTTTTACTCCCCTCTGTCCCCTTCCCTACCCATCCACTCCCCAACAAAGTCAATCCCACTGTTGTCCATGTCAATGGTTTTTCTATACTAGGTTAACTAAATTGCTCCCGTTCTTTGCCTCTTCCTCCCCCCTCCCCCCTCCCCCTTCCCACTGCCCACTGAAGGTCTATTCACTGTATTCATATATCTGGTTCTGTTTTGCTTGTTGTTTGTTTTGTTCATTATTGTCCTGTAATCTGTAATGGGTGTGATCATATGGTATTTGTCTTTCACTGACTGGCTTATTTCACTAAGCATAATACTTTTTAGTTCCTTCCATGTTGTTGCAAAGGGTAGGAGTTCCTTCTTTCTTTCTGCTGTGTAGTATTCCATTGTGTAAATGTACGAAAGTTTTTTGATCCAATCATCCACTGATGAGCACTTAGGCTGTTTCCATAATTTGGCTATTGTAAATAGTGCTGCTATGAACATAGGGGTATATATGAAGTTCCATTTTTAGTTTTTTGAGGAAACTCCATGCTGTTTTCCATAATGGCTGCACCAGCTTGCATTCCCACCAAGAATGCACCAGGGTTCCCTTTTACCCACATCCTTGCCAACACTTGTTGTTTGTTGATTTCTTGATCAACTCTTTATATTAACTCAAATGAGTTTCATTATAAAATCTACACTTTTTCTATAATCAGCATTGTCAGAAAGTTCAGTGAAGAAAGAGACACAAATGTTCACAAGGCTGATTTTTCAACTCTATTTCAAGCTTAGATATGTTCATTTAAGATAAATAAGGTAAGAAATACCCTCTATGACTTTTAAAATATTTGTTGAGCATGTATTCAGCCACAAAATAGTCTGACCAATGCAAGAAAAATCAAACATTTTGAACAAAACCATTTCTTCTTGATATTCTAATACTATATTTTTCAATCAAACTCATAGAACAGAATTTATACCATGTAATCCAGTTACAAAAATAATGAAATTGTTTTATGTGCCCCATTTTGTACAATATTGAACTCTATAATATCTTTTATAAAAATTAATATCTATAAGATTCTTAAAAGTACATTCAGAATCCTTAATATCTTTTTTGTGTACCAAAATCATTTATTTTCCATTTTCTTAATACCCATCCTAAACAAGGTGTTCACTCAATTTATATCTAGATGTCAAAGTTATCTATTTCTGTTTGAATATTAAATTGAATATTTATTAGTAAAATAAAAATTGTAATTAAAGCTTCCCATGTACACATTCAATAAAAATAATTACATCACAAACATTTTCTCCAAGTGAGTTTAACCAAACTCAAACACAATTATTTCCTACTAGGTAATTTCTCCATTAATGTGAGAACTTTGCTCAATTTAATACTATATATTGTTAAAGAAAAATTGCACTGAATAGAATCAAACAGGCAAGGATGATTTTTATTCAAAATCATCACAGAAACTTTTGAGTGCTGAGGAGGTCTAATGGGAAAAAATGAAGAAGACACTGGTTGGGGAAGTTGCAGCTGGACAGGGTGGTTAAGCCATAAATAAGTGTCTGTTTACTTTAGGTTCATATCTACAAACAGAAATTGGAAGATATGAGTTCTCTCCTCAGTGATTACATTTCAAAGAGACATTTCTAAATTTTAAAAATATTTTTAAATTTTATTTAATGGGATACCATTGGTTAATAAATGTGCTCAAGTAACAAATAAAAAAAGTTACTATTTTTTAATCATAATGATCCAAAATAAAGTTGAAAATTCAAATATATTATTTCTAAAACTAAAAAATTATAATGGGTGATAACTAGATTTATTGCAATGAACTTTTTGTAATATATAAAAATATCAAATAATTATGCTGCACTCCTGAAACTAATATAATGTTATATGTCAGTTGTACTTCAATTAAGATATAAAAATAAATTTAAAAAATAAAAATGTTGTCTTGCACTTAAATATTTAATGAAAAAGAAACAAATGTTTATTTGTAAAATATTTATTTCTCTATTTTCCTCATAGAAAATTATTTTCCCAACCACTATTTATTGAACTATTTATTCTTCTACTCATCTGTACTGTCAAAACTGGATTTTATTACATATATAATACATTTCATTTACACATATGAACTATATGTACATATATTACATTTATAATAAGTTATATTGCATTTATAATTAATTTATATAATCTCTTATTGTTCTATGCATTTATTTATTGCTGAGCTAACATCACAGTTACCTATATTTCATAATTTTAAACACTAAATAGTAGATATCTTTTATTTCAACTTGCAATTCTCCTTTATAATTAAAAAATATTCTGACTCATTATTTTTATACAAATTAAGGAGCATTGTCAATTAGTGTAAAAAGTTAATTAATTGAGATGTCTGTTCAAAATCCTCTAAACCTGTGCACATACCTAGCTTTCATTCTCCACATGGCTTGAAACACATTATATGCTATTTTGTACATATTAAGTAATAATGTCTTATCCTATATTAAAGATGCATTGTTCATTCACCAGTCTTTTACTAAAATATAAGCTTCATGAAAGCATGAATGTAGCTGTTTGATTATTGTATACCCAGCACGTACAACATTCCTTAGTATGCAGTAAGCTAGTAAGCTCTAAACTTATATCAAGAAATATATATATGTGTGTGTATATATATATATATATATATATATAACATGAATATATGAATTAAAGAATAAATGACTTCAGAATAAACAAAAACTCAAAAACTCTTAAACACACAAGCAGCATGGTGTTTGCAGAAAGGAAGTGGTGGGTGGTGAAGGGTACAGAGAATCAAATATAAGGTGACAGGATTTGACTTTGGGTGGTGAACATACAGCACAATATATAGATGATGTATCATAGAATTTCACGCTTGAAACCTATATAATATTATTACCCAATGTCACCCCAATAAATTTAATTTAAAAATGAATGACATTTACTTGACCTACTCACCTCATCCAAACACTTATTTCAGGGATGCATATTAAAGCAAGATCTCACATAGCATTTTTTTGATGACTTAATGATCCAGGTGAGGCATCTGACTTAAACTGGCCTGTTCAAATGGAAAATACAGATTTTGTTCTCTTAAAAGGGAAGTAATTTGCTCAATCTTTCACAGACAGGAAAAATAAAGTGTGAGACCTCAATTTAAAGCTGACACACTGATAGATGCTTCACAACAATGAGCGATGTTACCATGAAGACAAAATGAGAATTAAAAACAAAGCAAAAAATAAAAACAAAAAGAATGGACAGTTACAAACAGAGATGGTACCAAAGAAATTAAACCTGACCTCATGACACATAATGCTTCGTGTCGGCCTTTCCTTTGAATGAGTTGCTATGTTTTAGAGTTTAGACTTTTTAAAATTGAATAAATAATTGGACTTGAGTTTATTATTGGTTGTAGTTGAAAATACCTTACCCTGTGCCAAAGTGTGGGCCCTGACAGAGACCCTGAAACATGTCAAAGCAGACTGTTGAGAAACCTGGAATCAAATTCCCCTGGAACCAGTGGATCAGCAAGAGCTGTTAGTCCAGTCTTTGTTAAATGAGAGCACTACCTCTGCTTCCCTCGCTTGGCAGCTGGGCAGAAGTATCAAATTAGACAGCATGGAGCTAATACCATTGATAAGATGAGTAGAATAGACCAGGACTTAAAGAAGGAGATGTTGTTAGAAAACTCAAATGTCCAAATAGCAGAGGGGATAATAGGAAGTTGAAATATTGGGCCAGTGATACCATTTAACCATCACCAATAAGATTAGTGTAATTACTATATCAACAGCACATTAAACTGGTTGCCAAAAAGTGGCTAATAGAAAATAGACTTCCAATGGACAAAACAGATGGATGGCCAATGAAAAAAGTCCTTAATATACATAAAGAAAAGTGATCTATAATGTATAAAGAGGCTAAAGACAATCACTCCAATAGAAAGGCATGATTCACCCATCAGTTTCCAGAATTGAACTGGTATGCAGACTCAGTATCTGTGAACTGAAAATAGCAAATGGGTCTTCATGAAGAAGGGCTCTGCAACTACATATTAAATGAATTTAGTAGTGATTTATTCTGTCTTTCCCCAAATGGACCTATAGCCATTTACATAAGTAAGAATGCCTTAGGAAAAGGGAAATAAACAATATTTGTAGGGACATTAGATTTAGAGCCCACACTAACACTGATGCCCAAAGACCAAAAGCACTGGTTCAAGTAGAATGTGTTGTGATCAGCTCTGGTCAATTTCACAGTAAGTCCACTGGTTTACCACCTAAACTATTTATTATTCTCCCATTATATTCTCTAATATACAATTAAGTTTGATTCAGTCGAATTTGAATTTTGATCTATTGAAGAACAGTTATTAAACTTTAAAAGACCTAATGGAAATCCTGAAAATTGTCTGTGAATCTCAGTCATGAGAGTCAATCAAAAATTACATCAACTCAGGGAGAAATGACAGAGGTTAGTGCCTCTCTCAAAACTTAAGAAAATATAGAGGTGATATTTCTCCTTCATTCAACATAAACTTTATAGAAAATTTGAATGAATCTTGGTAGATAAGTACAGACTAGCCGCAAATGTAACTAAACGTGGGTCATAATTGTAGCAGTTTTACTAAATACGGTACACTTAATAGGGTAGTCACACAAATTTGGTAAGGATTATATAGCTATTGGTCTGGCAAACATGTTTTATTTCTTTCAATGGCCATTACTAAAGGAGATAAGCAGTTTGTATTCACATGATATGAATGTTAATATGCATTCATAGTTTTGCCTCAAATCTATTTAATTCTATACTATCATATCATGTAGTCCAAACAAAACATTTGGGCTATATCATACTGACTCACGATCATCATGATATTGATTAAATTGTGTATCTGGTTAGCAATAAGAAGCAAGCACTTTGGATTTCTTACTGAAACATAAACATACAAAATAAAAAAGGGTAAAGACAGTTTTATATTGATAACAATTTTAGGCCATGAGCTATCCAAAGAAAAAGATAAGAGTGTGTAGCTCTCATTCAACCAGGAAAGAACAACCCCCAGCACAGGCCTTTTCACATTTCACCAGCAGGGTTTTCTCCATGTGGGACTACAATGCTACCCCATTTACTGAGTAATGAGAAAGGCTTCTGGTTTTTAATTATCCCCAGAACAATGATGGATCCTGAGATGAATAAAATGTGCAAAACCAGCAGTGCTGCTGGATTGGGCCATATAACTTAGTAAATCACTCGGGTATTAGAAGTATCTGGAGGTGGAAAATAAATTTATTATCTCCAGACCAGCGATCTGAATACTTACTGGGCTATGTGTAGTTGAGAATTATAGTGTATTTGAAAATATAGTTCCTGGAATGCTGCCAGGTCCTGGTAGCGCTAGAAGTAACCAATCATGAGGCATAAAATAACCATGAATCCTGAACCTCCCCTCATAAGTTAGATGAGTTTGATGAATGATCACCAAGTCGGTGAAGCCAGAAGCAATTTAAGTGAAGTTAGGATTGACGCATCTGTGATAGGATCTGAATAGTAGGATTTGAACAGGAGTAGAAAGCACATGCTACCTGCATGAACAAGTGACCCAGACTTTCAATTCACCCACCTCTCTTACACTTGTGCCTTTCCTTCAATTCCCACAAACAGCAGTACTGAGGAATTTTGCATGAACAACTGATGAAGAAGGGGAAAATGAACCTGGGTTTACACACATGTCAGGATGCATGTTGGTTTGAGTTGACAGTGAATGGTGGGTGAACTATGACTTCATTCAGGGGAGATGAGGGTAAATCCTCCCCGGTAACAGACTTTCAAGCGATGCACTAGTTTACATGGACTTATCAACAATCATAACTGGCTCAGCTTAATTTTTTTAAGGGGCTGAGGAATACATTTTGGAAGGCCAAGCACCAGGTGTTATCTGCAAGAGCACTGTGGATGGAATTATGTCAGTGTGCACAAATGGTGGAGACATTACACATTAATTCCCACCAGAGAATTTCTATGGCAGAAAGGACACTAACAAACAGAAACTGACTTAGCCAGCAGCTGTCAGTCAGCCTCTGCCCTGAAAAACTCTAGTAGTTGGTCTATGGTGACAGAAAGGAGTGCAAGGCCTGAGCCTGGAGCAGGAATTTTCACTTGACATAGCTGACCTAACAGGCGCTGATACTAAATCTTAGACATGCCTGAAGCAGCAAATAAATGTAAGATCCTATCTCAGTACCAACCCTGGAAGGAACCCACTATGGACTTTCCAGCAAGTTATTTATACTGAATCCCTTTCATTTTTATAGAAGACAGTGTTTCATCCTAATACATAGTAACATATTTTTGGACATGGTTTTTTTCCTTTTATTTATGTCTATAGTGTCTCAGGCAGGATCACTATCTCTGAAGGCTCAAAGAATATCTTAGTCACTAATACTGAATCCTTAATGTTATTTTATTTTTCAAGACAAGAAACCCTCTTTATGGCAAAGTATGTGTAGGATTGGGAGAATAACCATGGCTGGATCACTCAGTTCACCATTCAGAATGTCCAACCTGACTGTGCAGGACAACGGTGATGTCGTAAAGAGGGAAATGCCAAGATATAGAAAGCTAGGAGTGGACACAGGTGTGACCCTGTGCACAATTAACACCACTTGGTGCATGTGTGCTTCTTCTTTCTGAAAATTAGGACTTCGTGCAACTAAGGATCATGGTTTCTAGACTGGACACAGTATAAATCTCAGCAATGTTAAAACCATGGCTAGCCCTTGTTTACTTTGAGCAACTAATACAGAACTTACCGTATTATTGGTGGAGCTGTTGCAACATACAGGGTAAGAAAAACTGGTTGACAATTGTTCCTAAGGCATTTTGGTTACCTACATGCTCAGTTCAACTGTAAGTGTGTAAGCCCAATGATCAGTATCATATAAAAGTGTGGTAAATCGAAATGAAGTCTTATATCACTTCAGCAGGAAGGCCACCTACACCAGGCGAAGCATTAGTCAATCAATAGGAATCTAGATTAGGTGTAGAGTCTCAAGATGGTGTATCAATTACAGCCTTTGGACTACTACAGCCAGCAGGATGTCACTCTACAAAGCGTCTTCCTTTCAGTTTGCCTCAAAATTGTTACTAACCTTAATTACAAAGGTGCTATACCTAGGTACGCGCGAGGTAGTGTACAGACATGAAATATGCCTATCATCTTCCAGGTGCAAGTGCCACAATCAGAATGTCCATCCATTGCCTTCTCAGGGGAAAAGCCTCTGGTTTGTGTGAGATCTTCACCTGGAGGCAGCTCAGGGGGAGCATCACCCCACCCCAGGGAGAAGCCAATGACTAAAAGCTGGATATGAAATTGCGGGTCCTTGGTCTCAAGGTCAGAAAATTCTAAACTCTAGTTTATGTTCCTCCTAACATCAAATAAGAGGCATCACCTGCACTAAACTGAGACCAGTTTGCCCAACTCCTTCCCCTTTTCTTTTCAGTTCACCTCGTTCCCTCTCCCATTTTTCTGGCTACAACTTTCAGTAGGCCACTTGCACCCCAGTTCGTGTCTCAGTCAGTTTCTAAACAACCTAAATGAAGCTCATCACTACTTCATTATTTCTAGGCAGCTTAAGCTCAGCATCATTGTCCCACGGTTTCTTTTTCCACCAAAAATGTTGAAAAATAATGTCTTATTTTATTTATTTATTTTTAAATATTTTATTTATTATTTCCAGAGAGAGAAGAAGGGAGAGAGACATCAATGTATGGTTGCTTTTCACCTGCCTCCAGCTACAGACCTGGCTGGAGATCTGGCTCACAACCTAATTATGTTGCCCTGGCTGGGAATCGAACCTGAGACATTTGGGTTTGCAGGCCGGCAACTTATCCACTGTGCTACCAGCCATGGAAGTGTTTTATTTTAAACTAAGAAAATGTTATTTATTTTGAGGTAACATGCAAAAGATTCTAGAGATTTCATTGTATTTTTTTATTTTTTAAGATTCTAGAGATTTTAAGACCAAGATTTAAAAAATGATTATTGCTTTTAGAACTTGTCATATATGCATGTATACTCAGACATACACATATACTTGCACATATACATATATGGATATATACTGTATATAAGTATATAGTCCAACTTAACAACTTTTCCTTAATTACATTTTATAGGTCAAGTTTAATGTTTTCATATTTTTCTCCTCTTAGTGTAGCTTCATAATTGTTACAGTTTCTTTGATACTTTACAATTTGTTAAGATTATTTTCTATGTTTAGATGAGAGCAAATATGTATATCATAGGTGTTACTTCTAAATTTCAAATAAGTGAACTTTTCAAGCAAAAAAATGAGTTTTTTAACACAAGTGATCATTGAAAACCTGAACATAACAAGATCTCAATACACTGAAATATTTATTATTGTTGGCATGAACATTTTAAGTAAAATCATGCATACATGAATAGAATTATTGACATCAGTGCATTTATGTAAAGGGACAATTTTATTAATATAAATCTCTGTCTTTCTCCCTAAATCTGTAATAAGAAGCAAGGGAAATAGCATGTCTACTACTTTTCTTCCCCAACAGTTTCCAAAGAATTGTGTCCTTGTCACTAATTGGCAGAACAACAGAACTGGAAGAAAAGACAAAAGAAAGCAAACACAAGCAAAATGGCCCTTACTTGTATTCCTGAAATCTCTCCGACCCTAACTTCTTCACTGATATACCTAATTCCAAACTACAGTCATTTTCTTCATGTAAAATCTCATTAGTCTCTTTTCTGTTAGTCATGTAGCAGATCATTCTAATGCAAATTAGTTAATATTAGTTCCGGACACGCTCTTTTCTACGAATCTCTGTAGTCACTGGTAGAAATAGCTTTATCTTGTGTGATTTCATAACCTAACAAATTACAGTAATACTGAATTTGAAGAAAAACTGTCAAGAGGGGAAAATTACTCCCTTCATGAAAAGAAGGAAGGAGTTAGAAAATGGAAAAAAAAAAATGCAGTGTTTACAAATTTCTGTCCCTGGCAGAGAGGCTTTCATTTATTTAAGTCAAGAAATAGAAATATGTTGAAGGTGTTTTCATTTTTTATGTTTCTAGTATACGTTGATATTAGTTAAAGCAGTCCTGGGTTGAATGCACATATAATAATATCAAAAAATGGGATATTAATTTTCCTTTTGTAGACAGATGCCCTGTCAGGTTCATTTATATATTGACTTTTTAGTTAACCTGCATCGTATCATAAAAGTCACATTAGAAGAGATGACTTTGACAATATCTAATTGAAACACTAATATTTGAGAACACATTTTTTCTTTAGTAACTGTATTTATGCAGACAGCAACCTGGTTCCACCTCTGTATAAATTTCCTATAATCATGGTGGGGCAGAACTATGGAATAAAAATTATGTTAAGAGTTATAGCCCTGGCTGGTGGCACAGTGGATAAGGTGCAGGCCTGTGAACCCAAAGGTTGCTGGTTTGACTCCCAGCCAGGGCACGTAACCAGGTGGCAAGCCAGGTCTCCAGCCAGGTCCATAGCTAGAGGCAGGTGAAAGGCAACCATACATTGATGTCTCTCTCCCTCTCTGTCTCGCTTCCTTCCCCTCTTCCTAAAAATAATAAAAAATAAATTAAAAAAAGTTATACACATTGAAGCTATAAAAATTGCAACTAATTCTACACCCATCTGATAAAAACCATGAAGACTATGTTTACCTATCCGTATTTTATATAAACATACAGATACGTAATGTATGTAAATATGTATGTGTATATTTACATGTACATATACATATATACACAGAGTGATGGTCAGAATCATGGCTTCCCAAATTTTCATGCCCTAATCCTAGGAGCCTGTGATTGTGTTGTTCACTGGACAAAAGAGACTTTGCGGCTGTGATTAAACTTAAGGCCCATAAAGTGGGGAGATTCAGCTGGATCACGTTGGTGGGCCCAATGAATCACTGAACTGTTACAAACAGAATAGTCCAAATGCACAGTCAAGGAGACACAAGCACAGAGAAAGCAGAAGAGATGCTGCAAAGTGAGAAGGTCTGAGATCAGGGGTCCATGCCCAAGGTTCTGAAAGAGGCCTTAGGAGGTGGGCATGGTCTCCAGCAGCCAGCCCGCAAGGAAACATAAACCTTAGTGCTGCAGCAGCTTGAAACTAAATTCTGCAACAACCTAAAGAGCCTGGAAGCAGAATATATCTCAGAGCTTCCTCTAAGAAAATTGGCCCTGCCAGCACCTCTAGTTTGGTCTTTGAGACACAGATCAGAGGAACCACCTAAGCTATTGTTTGTCTGCGAGGTCACAAATGGGCATCGTTTTCAGTCACTAATTTTTTGGTAAATTTTAAGGCAGCTACAAAAAAGTAATTCATGCACTTTTGTTTTTGTCCAGCTCGGGTAAAATGAAATAGCAGAAGAATGAAGGGTGCTATTTTTCAGATAAATAATGAAGGTATTTAGCCTGGTTGTACATTATAGTTTATTTTCATACTTATTCTTCTGGATAGTGTTTTGTTACTTATCCCTTCATTTTCTTTTAAAGATTTTATTTATTAATTTTAGAGAGAGGGGAAGAGAGAGAGGCAGAGAGGGAGAGAGACATCAGTGTATGGTTGCCTTTCACCTGCCTCCAGCTAAGGACCTGGCTGGAGACCTGGCTTGCCACCTGGTTATGTGCCCTGACTGGGAATCGAACCAGCGACCTTTGGGTTCATAGGCTTAGAGCTTTATCCACTGTGCTACCAGCCAGGGCTTATCTCCTCATTTTTTAATATCTCTGTTCATATTTTGGGCTATTCTATTCTGTCATTTTTCTTCCTAAATCTTAAGTATTTAACTTTTTTGCTTACTTTTACTTCTGCTTTCAGTATTATGTCTATATCAAAACATTATAGTCCAAAATATGTGTTTCAGTAAATTTGTTACAAGTATACATGATTTACTTTTCTACAGGTAGACAAAAATGATGTTTCTAAACCAAAAAGACATGGGGAAGTATATGCATGATACGAAGATTGTTGTTTCATAATTAGTACCTTTTCTTTTTAAACTTATAAATTACATTTTTATTTGGATGTCATATAGAAAAATCAATCCATCCATCAATCAATCAAGACCAGAGAATACACTTTTAAATGTGACTGTCGTATCTTGGCTCTGTTTTATAATCTCTAAACACCAATTCTATTTGTCTTCAATTTGCTCATCTAATTTATGGGTCTGCCAGCGTTGGCCTGGAGGCTAAATGCTGCCTATAGCCCATTTTTATATAGTCCAAGAGGTAACATGGTTTTAAGATTTGAAAATAATAATTTTTAATGAAAATAGAAGGTTATGTGATAGAGAACATATGTGACTCCTAAAGTCTAAACTATTTACTAATTGGGCTTTCACAAAAAAATAATGTTTATTAATTGTTCCTCAAACTCTTTTATGTTTTACCACTTTGATTTTCTGTTCTAGTTCCTGAAATCCATTTTCATTCAGACTTTACCTTAAAAATCACCCCTTCTGCCTAGATTTGCCCAGTTATTTTTTCCACAGCATTTCATGTGATTTTGTAATAGCACTTACTAGTCTTGAAAAAAATGTAAAAATATATAATTTTATATATCATATACTTATACATTATTATATTGGATACATTAAATATATATGATATATTTTTTCTCCCTCACTTACTCAGAGAGAGCTGACACTTCTTCTACCTGTTCATCAATGTATCATCATGATCCACCTTGTGACCATATTTTATAAACTTACTAGAATTTTGCTTATGTATATATTAAATGTAATTTTACCTCATGCAAATTCTCATATAACATACTTATCTCCAAATATCATTTTAGAATGAATGTAGCTATCAGAGATTTGGAGAATAAAATTATTTAGGAGTTAAAACCCTATTTGAATGATAGCATTGCTGTTACCTCAGGAAAGGCAATAGCTCTGTTTTGGTCTGATGAAGTTGATATGCTTTTTTTTTACTTTATGGTTCACTTTTCTTCTGCAATCTTAAAAAATATTCCTGTCATTCAAATATGTTCAATTCCAAAATATCTCCTTCCATTAAATAAGAATAATTGACTGAGAGCCCTGTAAAAAATGTGAGGCATTGAATTGTGAAAACCACCCACAAAATTGCAGCTCTCCTGTTTCCTTTTTGGTTAAAAGGGAAGACCCTATATTTGTAAACTTAAGCAGTTGGTTTTAGTGAAACAAAATAAACTCTTCCTGATTCTGTTTGATATCTTGTGTCCAGTATAGTAGTGTTTTATGTCACTATGATTTGGGAAATCAATACCTTTTACAATATACTTAGGACTCTTAATCCTTTCTTTTTAAATAATAACATGGTTATTTTCTTATTTAATTTATTACCTATATTCTTCTTAGTTATGGGCTCCAGTTTAAAAAGGCCTGAGTTTTAAGAGGCATCACTATAAAATTAGAAAAGATAATCAATTTTTTAAAATGTATTATTTATGAATGCATAACTATGTTATTGCTATACAAATATACTAATAGGATGATAATCCAGTCCTCTAAAACTGTGTATTCACATCTGGCCCAAGAGTTCCAATCTCTTTCTCTATACACAAACATACATTTGCATGCATGCATAGAAAAATTAGATATTTATCTATGTTTCTGGGCTGATGTGCATATATGCTTACATAGGTTTCTATCTATTTAACTATTCTTTAGTAAGATAAGGTAAACCTTGTATACATTTTTAATTACTCATATTTAATGAAGAATGATACATGTCAAGTGTCTTAGCCCTTCATGAAATGTCATACATGCAAGAAGCTTATAAATATTTGTTGAAATGACATTACATTGCTCTGCGTATTACTCTGCTTGGGATGTCATATCAAAATATCATAGGCTAGAGGGCTTAATTAAACAACAGTGGTTTTATTTTCTCACAATTCTGAAGACTGAAAAGTACAGATTTCTGGCAGGGTTTGCTTCTGCTGAGAACTCTCTTCCTGGCTTGCACTCAGCCACCTTCTACCTGCTGTGTGCTGTGTTCCTCTCTTCCTCCTCTTACAAGCTCCCAGTCCTATCAGACCAAAGTCTCACCCTTATGACCTCATTTAACCTTATATACCGCCTAAAGAGCCTTTTCCCAAATACAGTGCCCCCAGAAATTAGGGTTTAATTTAGGAAGTGGGAACGGGTTTCTACGATTAATTTCATTTCTTCATGTTTCCTCAGCAAACTTATACTATTCATAATATCTAATTTATTCAAATTAATAGTCTGCATAGCACAATGTTCTAATAAGCCATATAATCTAAACCATACCAACAATGTTTCTTTTTCATTTGAAAATATTTCTATTAATCTTTTCATGCCTTCTTCTTTAGAGTTATGAATATTAATACATTTTGCATATTTTTTATGATTGGCATGTGTTTATTCCTAAAATAGCTTGCTTTAAAATTCAAGGATTAGAAGTTTGCTCTGATAAACAAATAGTTCTCATGGTATCTTTTCACACAGCTTATAGTTAACAACCTTGAAAATATTTCCCTCTGACTTTATGAGCTTGTATTTAAAGTGACACATTTTTCCATTTCATCATATTGAAAGTCTCAATCACTCTTATCATTTTTTTTCTGTTTTCAATAAGCTGTGGCTATCATACCATTCCACATAGGAATTTTATCAAGTTAGGCAAATTGAGTTATATTAAATAGTTTAACATTAATGTCTGAAAAATTATATAGAGCAATCGGTTTCATCTTCTTCATTATCTCACAAAAAGTCCCACTTGGTTTTCCACAGAAAATACTTGAAAATGCTTCCAATGTTTATTACCATTTATTATGAACTACTAAGTTTCTTTTCTGTTGTGAGCACTTTAATTCTCTATTATATGACAAAACTTCTAGAGTCCCCTCAATCCTCACATCCCTTGTATATGATCTCTAGCCTTAGAATATATAATTTTTTAGAATACATATATTGGGTTAAGTAAGAAAATAATACATATTGATTGATGCAACCCAGTCAGAGAAAATATAAATATCTCCTTAAAGTTGATGTTATGTTGTTTATAGCCAGTGAAACTGAGGTTAGGACATTATGAAATTCTTACCCAAAATGACAGATTTGAGTACTTTATAAAGACTTATCTGACTCTAACCTCAACCATCTTATGCATCATATTAATGTTATTCCTTAAATTTAGGCAACAGATAGACATTTTTTATACTGACTTAGGTATTATGAAAGAATACGCTGCCCTGGCTGGTGGCAGAGTGGATAAGGCACCTGCCTGCTAGCCCAAAGGTCACCTTTTGATTCCCAACCAGGGCACGTAACCAGGTCTCCAGCCAGGTCTCCAGCCAGGTCTATAGCTGGAGGTGGTAAAAGACAACCATACATTGATGTTTCGCTCCCTCTCTGCCTCTCTCCTTTCCCCTCTCTCTATAACAAAATAAAATAAATATTTT
The DNA here is from genome assembly GCA_004026585.1 of Noctilio leporinus. Classification (NCBI taxonomy): domain Eukaryota; kingdom Metazoa; phylum Chordata; class Mammalia; order Chiroptera; family Noctilionidae; genus Noctilio; species Noctilio leporinus. The sequence goes on along the minus strand of PVIW01004457.1, from coordinate 92,975 downwards.
TTTTAAGTGGAAAAAAAAACCAAAAAAAAAACAGGTTCGATTCCCCAGCCAGGGCACATAACCAGGCTGCAAGCCAGATCTTCAGCCAGGACCGTAGCTGGAGGCAGGTGAAAGGCAACCATATACTGATGTTTCTCTCCCTCTCTGCATCTCTCCCTTCCTCTCTCTGTGGAAATAATAAATATAATATTTTTAAAAAGAAAAAAGAATATGATAAACATGTTAAAATATAATAAAATAACTATACACATTAAATAACTAAATGCACTATTAGAAAAAATGCTACTTGACAATAAAATTTTAAATCACAGAGAAGCAAATGGGGATTTATTTCAAATATTTATTGTCTCCTGGCACAATTTTTAAGGTCTAAATTCATAAAGTAGAAAGATTCTCTAATTGATCCTAATCAAGAATTCCTAGAATACCTTTTCTCTTATATGTCAAATAGAAAATATAATTGCTACTAGCTTTAAACATCATTGGAAATGAATATGAAGCCCAAATATTACTGCTCCCTGCTTTAAAATATACAAGGCCTGTCTGGAAAATGTCCAACCACTGTTAATGTAAGGAGAACAGTTTGCATGAGATCCATGTAACCTGGCAGCCAAAGATAATGGACTGCAATGGGCATGCAAGAACAATGATGACTTCACTGTACTAATCAATGGGGGCAGAGGATGCCATTGAGTAAGCATGTGTGCCAAGTGGCCATTACTACGGACAACTGGTCATAGACAGCTTCATCACAACAACGCTCCAGTTCATGCATCACATCTCCTGAAGAGTGTTTTGGCAAAACAATCAAATCATCCAGGCGACTCAGCCCTGCTACAGCCCAGATTTGGTGCCCTGTGACCTCTAGCTTTTCCCAAAACTAAAATCACCAGACAATGGATGAGAGTCAAGAAAATGCAACTGGGCAGCTATGGCGATTGGGAGAACTGTGTGAAGTCCCAAATTGCCTTCTTTGAAGGGGACTGAGGTGTCTTTGTCCTATGTACAGTGTTTCTTGTATGTTGTATCTTCTTTCATAAATGTCTCTATTTTTCATGGTATATGGCTAGATACTTTCCGGAAAGACCTTGTGGTATGCTTTCATACTGAAATGCAGCAGAAGCAAAACAAATTTCCTCTATACCAACATCAGCAGGCTGCAGAGACCTTTCTTGACCATGAAGACTACCTCTGGGACGACTTTCCTCTAGTACAGCTTCATAAGTGTCCTGCCTTACTTACATTACTGAGACCTTTTTTCATTCACAGATGTTATTTATTTATGTATTTTTTTTTTTTTTTTCTGACTGGATGCCTCCTTTAGCATTCTCTGGGTTTCTATCATCTTAATCTCATTAGGGGGAAGAGACCCTTGATTTTTAACACATTGGCTGGTTGAGCTGGGATTCCTTTTATAAAGACAGAGGTGAGAATGTACCTCATCTCATACACCCACACATCATAATTTCCAAAGCAAAGCTCTGAGGGGTTCTTCTCTTTGAGTAGGATTCACAAAACCCAGCCTCCCCGAAGCAGTGCCTCTTCTGCCTGTCAGATTTTTACCTCTGAAGGAACCCTAATCATTACTGACAGAAATGACAGTGTGACGTGTTGTGAATGGACTAGGTTGACCTTTCTGATTCCCACACCATTTCAGACAATATGGTTAACCATATGTTGTCTAATTGTATTGTAATATTTTTTCACTTTCATTGAAATGTTTCTGACATATAATAATTGAGATTACTCTCTAAATATTGTAATGAGTACAATGGTTATTAAATTGGGGACATTATAAAACTCAGTTGCTTGGGAGGGCTTAATATATATTAGTTTTCAAATTTCCTATCAATATTGGTAAGAGAAATATACCATAAAACACTGTTAGCCTTCACAAAGTTTTTCAATATTTGGCACCCATTGGTTGACATATTCTTTAATCAAATATAAGTAAGGAGTGGTGGTAATGAATCCAATTTGTGGTTTGATATGTTCATTTTCAAAGTTCTTACTGTTAATTAACCCACTTTTAAAAGTCCAGGGTCTTTAGAATACAACTTGGTGTATTTGGTTAGTGTATATCACCACATATGATATTCATGGAAACAATGTGTTTTAAGTATGCTTATATATAATATGTTTAACTATGAGCTACAAGAATGTATGTAACTTGCAAAACAAGTGATTCAAGATGCTCTGTTCAAAAGGAGCTCTTAAAATAGTGAAAAAAGAAGATATGCACACCTTTCACATCAACTGAATTCAACAATAATCTATAATTTTAAGACTACACTGCTTGACCTTATTTGTTATCCAAATGCTAGGCTATTTTTCTCAATATATGTAGCAATCTGAGAAATCTGAATTATGTACAATGTCTTTTGGTTCAAAGTTGTCATAAACAATGAAGTTTATAATGAAAGGGAAAGCATAAATATACTGAATTTTGCCTTTAAGAAATGAAAAGGAGCCATCTGGTTATTTCAGTGCCTTTATTGTGCAAATATAACTCTAGTGGCTTTGACACCATTTTAAAATATTCTTTTATGGCAGATTACTTACAGTGTCTCCTTTAAAGCAATGAGGTGAAAGGGAGGTTAGTAATGATGCTTCAACAGTAATTAGTGATAGCAATAACTTTTAGAAGATGTTTAAAACAGCAGATGCAATAAGGTTACCTTATTCTCCTTAATTCAATAGGCTTTTTGCTTAAAACAATAAAACACATTAATCTAAATATGCTCTAACGTCTTTGCAATAATAAAAGATGTGTTGCAAGCTTTTATTACTTTTTTTCATTCAAGGTAAATCCAGCTAATTGTGACTGTCTTTCTTATTTATTATTTTTTTTAATTTCTTTTTTATTGTTGTTCTATTACAGTTTTCCCATTTTCCCCTGTTGCTCTCCCCTGTAATCTTAACCATGTTCATGTATAGAAATGTGTTGAAAATTTAAGGTTGCATTAAAACTTTCATGAGCTTTTCTAGTGTTTTAAATACAGCAGTTAATCTTGAAATGAACTACATTGCCATGAAGCTGTATTACACTACAGGATTTTAATGATACTGGCAAAGGATGAGATTTATTTTAGGAAGAAGTAAGATATTCATACATATATATAGCCAAAAGTGTGAAAAATGCAATCTGCTGTATAGTATCTTCTGTTTTTCTATAAAGATATTCATATTAAATAATTACTGTAAGATATCAAAAAAAAAAAACTGCAAACCTTAAAATATTGTCTGAGAAGCAAATTTTATATGAGAGTAATGTGTGAGCTTTCCTGGATTCTTGTCATAATGCAAAAATAAATTAATGTCTTTTTTAAGTATTCTAGCTTCTTACAACAAAATGGTGCATACACATACAAAGATGTGCAGATTGTGGGTTAGAACAATTTACGAGAAAATAAGACTGCTAGAAATATTGTCTATCAATGTCATTTTAGATGAGTTCTGTCATTGTTTGTTCATTTAACTTTTTAATGATACTTATATGAAAATCTTGCCTAAAGAGACCCAAAACATTAAGTATACAAAATCTGTCCTGAAAGTATTGAACCAATATCAATGTTAATCATATTTTCAGGCAAGTAGTTATATAAACTAGAATATGAATAATACAATCATTTTGTTCTCTAACCTAGATCTACATTCAGTCTGCATCTATTAATTTGTCCAATTAGCAGTACAACTTGGCCACATTTTCGAAAAGTTTCTCCTTCCAGTAAAAACACTCTCATCCTGACCACACAAATGAACATGACTCAGGCCTGGCCACTACACATTTACAGAGGACAGACATTGTTCTAAAGTGAGTATGTGCCATCAAGTAAACCAAAGTTCCTTCCTATATAATGTGTGACTGATATGTGGAAATAGAAAAAAAAAAAATTTTTTTTTTCTCTAGACTTGCTGGACACAACAGAAGCCATGACTACATTCCATTATCATTATTATTGCCAGTTATAACTGCTACTTGATTAATATAACAGATCATTATTGTCACGACATGAATTATTTTGGATAATTTCATTTTCTTAATTAAATATATGAATGCAGGCATCACTGGAATAGTTAAATTGACATTTGATTTGCCATAAAGAAAAACTATCTTGCTTATCGTCTTTTCATTGATCCTTATTTACAACACAGAAATTTCAGCAAAAAAAAAGGTTGCTAGTATGTTGAGATAAAATCTTGTAAAAATTATCTGACAACCCTGGCTGGGAGCTCTTTGGATTGGCTCCAGCCTGCAAACCCAAAGGTCACTGGTTCGATTCCCAGCCAGGGAACATAACCAGCTTGCAAGCCAGGTCTCCAGCCAGGTCTGTAGCTGGAGGCAGGTGAAAGGCAACCATACATCGATGTTTCTCTCCCTCTCTGCCTCTCTCCCTTCCCCTCTCTCTGAAAAAAAAAAAAAATTACTTTTAAAAAATTTCCTAACAACTGAAAGAGGAAAGAAGTTAAAGGAGTTATCTTAGGTAGTTACACATTTAATAAGAAAGTGAGGAAAAGAAATTAGGTATTGAGTTTAATAAACTGGATAGCATAATACTGGTTTCTCAGCCAGTTTGTTTTATAGACTTTAGGGTGCTACTGCAGAGAAGACTTAATCCCAGCAGCACAGGAGATCCAGAAACACTGCTCACCCACTAGTGCTGGATTGTTGAGGGAAGCAGGGGTGGTGCTTGCCCATAGAGACCTGTCAGTCTAACTGTGGGGTGGAGCAGTTAAAAGCCCAGGAAAGCCCTGGCTGGTAGCACAATGGATAAGGCACAGCCGGCCTGCGAACCCAAATGTGCCCAGCCAGGGCACATAACAAGGTTGCAAAACAGGTCTCCAGTCAGGTCTGTGGCTGGAGGCAGGTGAAAAGCAACCATACATTGATGTCTCTCTCCTTCTTTGCCTCTTTCTCTTCCCCTCTTTCTAAAAATAATTAAAAATAAAATCTTTAAAAAAAAAAAAAAATGCCCAGGAGATTTTGGGAAGTATATCGGTTATTTTGAAAAAGTTCTTCATTATAACAGGAACAAAGAAGTGCTCTCTCTCTCTCTCTCTCTCTCTCTCTCTCTCTCCTTATTTAAACATAGTGAACGGTCTTTGACAAAGAAGCAAAGGCAATTCCATGGACAAAATACAGTCCCTTTAATAAATGATGCTAGACTGTACATACCCATGCAAAACTAAATAAATAAAAGAAAAGGATCTAAAGTTAGACTGTATACTTTTACAAAAGTTAACTAAAAATGGATAAAGACCTAAATGTAAAAATAAAACTATAAACCTCATGAAAGGTAACAGGAGAAAATCTAGATGACCATGCATTTGCCAATGACTCTTCAGATACAATACCAAAGACATAGTCCATGCAAAAATAATTGATACAAGAATTTCATTAAAATTAAATATTTTTATTCTAAAAAATACAATGTAAAGAGAATGAGAAGACAACTCACAGGCTGTAAGACTATATTTGCCAGAAAACAACCAATGAACAATAGACAAAAGAACTGAATAGGCAACTAATCAAACAAAATATACAGATGAAAAATAAACACATGAAAAGATGTTCTTTATCATATACCATAGTGAATGGCAAATTATAGCAACAATGAAACATTACTACATTCACTAGAATGACCAAAATCCAGAACTCTGAGAAGACAAAATTTTGGTAAGAATGTGAAGCAATCAGAGCCCTCATTCATTGCTGGTGAGAATGCAAACCAGTGTGCTTACTTTAAAAAACAGTTTGGAACTTTCTTTTAAAATTAAGTATATTCTTGCTAAATGACCCAGCAATCACACTCACCAGTACTTATCCAAATGAACTGTAAACTCACATCTACACAAAAAGCTGCAGAAAAAATTTATGAGAGCATTGTTCACAACTGTCAAAACTTGGAAACAGCCAGATGCCCTTCTGTAGGTGAGTGGATTATAAACTCTGATACATCTGGTCTAGAAAACATTGCTTATCACTAAGAAGAAACAAGCTATGACAAGTGTCATAAAAGAGCACACAGGAAACTTAAATGCATAATATTGAATAAAAGAAGCCAATCTCAAAAGGCAGGGTACTGAATGATTCAGCTATGAAAACAAACAACTATGAGACAGAAATTAAAAGAAATCAGTAGTTGTACAGGTAGGCAAAACACAGAGAATTTTCAGGCAGTGAAATGATTCTGAATGATACTACAATAGTGGATACATGTTATTATACATTTTTAAAAGTCTCTTACTGCATTACATATTAGAATGAATCTTAATCTAAGCTGCACACTTTGGTTGACAACAGTGTAGCATGACCATCAATGTAGGTTCACCAATTGTAATGAATATACCACTGTAGCATGAGACATCAATAGTGGAGGATGGGTGTGCAGGTGTTGAGTTAGGGAATATATAGAAAACCTCTGTACTTTCTGTTCATCTGTGCTGTGAACCAAAACTGCTCTAGAATTAATCTTATTTTTAAAATTAGGTAATAAAACAACAAGTCTTAGTATACAACTATATAGCCATCATTGAATAAACATTAGTTCCAGCACTTATGTATGTGTATATTGTATGCTAGAAAATTATAGGTAAAAAATATATAGATACATAAAAATATTCACATGAGTACTATATTTTCTTTCTAAATTATCTTCCACTTATTAAAAAATGTATATTAATTTAAAATGATTGAGGAAAATGTGAATAAATTATACTATTTTAGGTTGATGCAACTCAAAGTTAAGTGTATTTAGTTACAGGAGAAATAAAAGATCAAGACAAAGGCATAAATGAATACATAGAAGTTGTATCATAAAGAAATATTTTTGACTGCAATAATAGAAACTGTGACTAAGAGTGTTTTGAGGTCATATTATTCTCTAATGAATAATCAATAGCCAAAGGACCTGTGGTTGCTATTCTTGAATGCAGTCCTTTTCCTCTCCATTTTGGTTATCCTTGAAAAATTAACCTTATTTTTAAGGCTTTCTCTCTGTTATTCTGAGAGAGCTATCATAGATAGAGATTTTTTGTCCCGGCTGGAGATCCTTTCCAGTAGAAAGAAAGAGGATAGGAGAAATGCTGGTCTCATTACTCCTTTTCTTTATCAAGAGGATATGTCTTTCTAAAAAAACCCCAAAGAAATCTCTTTTTACTTCTAATTTTAAAAAATCATGTGCTCGCCCTGGCTGGTAGCACAGTGATTAAAGGTGCCAGACTGCGAACCCAAAGGTTGCAGGTTCGATTCCCCAGCCAGGCACATAGCCAGGTTGCAAGCCAGGTATCCAGTCAGATCCATAGCTGGAGGCAGGTGAAACGCAACCATACATTGATGTCTCTCTCCCTCTCTGCCTCTCTCCCTTCCCCTCTTTCCAAAAAATAGTGAAATAAAATCTTAAAAAAAAGCATGTGCTCATAGTTAGATTGGTGATAAAGATTGAAAACATGTTGTAATTGGCTTGGACCAATCAAACTATTCCTTTTGCATATGAATTTCCCCAAATTTTATCACTTGTTTGTTACTAAGGAAGAAAGGGAGATAATTATTGACTTATCAAGAATCAGCATCTTTTACAATGCCTTAGCAAAACCTAGGCAAGCTTAGCCTTAAGACTGATCATTTTATTTTATTATTTTATTTTGTTAAAGATTATTATTTTTAAAAATATTTTATTCATTATTTTCAGAGAGAAGGGCAGGAAGGGAGGAAGAAAGGAAGAGAAGCATCAATGTATGGTTGCCTTTCACCTGCCTCCAGCTATGGACCTGTCTGGAGACCTGGCCTGCAACCTGGTTATGTGCCCTGACTGGGAATCGAACCAGCAACCTTTGGGTTCACAGGTCGGCATGAATCCACTGAGCCACACCAGCTAGGGCTAGATGATTTTATATAGCACATTTTATGTTTTACTTATATGATATCAAACATGGAGGTTCTATGTATTATATGTTTAACTTTTACAAATATATTAATCAAATATGTAAAATAAGATTTTATAGTATATAAACTGCAATATCAATTGAGCTGGAAGTTAAAAATGTTCAAATACAAAAGACAGAAATACAGTTTCATAAATGTAGAGGTATTATACTAAGAAGAACTATACTTTGCAAATCTCCTGTTTTTGATTGTCAAAATATAATGATTTTTTCATAATAGTGTAGTTTTAGGACCTGAGTTGGATTCAGGCAATGTATAGGGGAACCTCTAATGGTGGCTTTAATTGCTATAATTTGTGAGTTGTGTTCCTGTGAAACTACTCTACTCTGCATTGTTCAGATCACTTGAATTTTTATTATGCATCTAAAAGTGGTTAAATAATACTTAAATGAAATTTATAAAGGAGCTCATTATACTTCTAAATGGAACAATTATGTGCCATTTTTTAAATTTGTGGTTAATGATATTTTCTTCAAAATTAAATTTTAATATATTTAATGATTCAATCAAGTAACTGACTATAAATATTACTTAATTGATGAAATCTATTTTATCATATTGGACTATCCATGCCTTTCAGTATTAATCTTGTGTTCTATACATTTGCTTCTAGTTAAAGAAGCATGCATAAATTTATAAGAATATACAAATTATAAGACTAAAAGAATTATAAGAATAATATAGTTATTAAATCCTTTCAAAGTCAATATATTTTAGATTAAATGTACATCAAAGTGCTCTGCCTTTTGGCTACCTAAAGACAAACATGAAATTTAGTAGTGCATTGGAATTTAATTTTACATTTATCCATCACACAGAGGTAAAAATTTTAAAACTCAGGTTTTCACTGTGACTGTCAGTTGGTCATTGTTATTGACAGAGAAACACTAAGCACAAATTCAGAAATGTCTTTGATATCCATCATTCCAATAAGAATCATAATTATAAAGCAAACAATCCCAATAGTTCTGCCAGCATCTTTTACAGTACCCTACAGAAATAAAGATTTCAGTGAAACAATGGGCATGTTTCATAATACACAGTTTGATGAACAGGGTGAATGAGAAGTATTTTCTGTGAACAAAAACAGTATCCATAACTTCCCATTAGACTAAACAATACAGTAATAAATAAATAAATAAATGATATAGTAACACTGTATTTTTCAATTTCAAACTATTCTGTAATACCCTGGCTGGTGGCACAGTGGATAAGGCATCGGCCTGAGAGCCCAAAAGTCTCTGGTTCTATTCCCAGCCAGGGCACATAACCAGGTTGAAAGCCAGGTCTCCAGCCAGGTCATTAGCTGGAGGCACGTGAAAGGCAACCAAACATTGATGTCTCCCTACCTCTCTGCCTTTCCGTCTCTCTAAAAATAATAAATAAAATCCTTAAAAAATGAAAACTATTCTGTAATAAAAAGGAATATGTTCTATGTACCTTACTTCTTATCTTTGTTTATGTACAGCTCCTAGTATTGATTGCAATTGCGATAACATGATTTAATGTTGATATTGATGAGGATCTATCTAATTTTTCACCACATTAGGTTGTGAAAAATACTTTTATTTTTCTAATATTTTCATATTTACAACTTCAATATTTTTCCATTGATTCACTAAAGTTTTTTAATATAAAAATCTCTTTAACAACCACCTTCCATTTTTTTTTCAATAAATGTACCTTTGTAATTTATATTAACGTATTTTACCATTTTGTCTATATAATAGAAGACAGGAAAATTTGTACAATTATGACATATAGAAAAGTGGTAATTTCATTAATGTTAAACTGGGAAATAATACTTTTATAAAGTGGATAGAGGTCTCTTTTTTTCTTTTTAATTGCAATATCCAGGACACATCATGTAAATTTATTCTCTTATGGCAAGTTGGCTAGTCAGTATTTTTAACTTTCTTCCAGGAAAATACCAGATCTGGACCAAATAAATAAATAAATAATATTAATATAATATAATATATATATATTGTGTGTGTGGATATATATATATATATATATATATATATATATATATATATATATATATGACCTTTTTTGAATCACTATGACTTCATGGTCCTCCGAATCAGCAGTTTTGTTTGCACCTTACTTTTATTTTAATGACATCTCCTACATGTCTAGATTGTCATCCCTGAATGTGTGAAAATGTTATGTGTCACATTAACAAAGTGGGCATTGCAAATATATGCTTTCATTAAAAAATCATATGAGATATAAACTGAAAGTAACAAATAAAGAAATAGAAAAACAAACAAAAACTTACAGACACAGACAGCAGTGCGTGGTTTGCCTGAGGGAAGCGGTTAGGAGATAGTAATGCTGATGGCTTGAGTTTAGCCCTGTAAACTCCATTTTGACATATGGCCTGTACACTTTAACACAATAAACCTGTGGTTTTTAAGTCATTAAGTTTATGGTAACTTGTTACAGCAACAATGGGAAACTAATACACCATCTTACATCACAGCCTTATTAAAAATAAACTGATATGGGTTGAATTTCTTAAGTGACCTATTCATGTTAAAAGCATTAACTTTTTACAGTAGTGTGTGCATTTGTGTGAGATTTATCTGTGTTATGTGACTAATGCAAGTTATTTTACCTCACAAAATTAACCCCCTCCAAAAACAACATTTGATAGAACCAAAAAAAGGATATGCTTAAAAGCATTACTAGTGAAAAAGTAATTGACAGTTTTTAACACAGTTTCATGTTAGGATGGATTCAAACTTCACAGCATATGGTAATTGGTTCGCCTTGAAGTGATTTAGAAAAAAATAAGCATATTTTAAAAAGTGTTACTTCTTGGGTTGTCTGTTGTTTAAAAATATTCACATTTTCAGACATACTATTTCCACCTACTGCATCTGAATATGGTGCCTTGCCCTCCATGTACATTTGCATGGTCTGTGTGGGCTCATCTATGGACAGGAACATGTTGTTTTCAGTGGGTGATGAGCCCAGAGAAAGGCTGTTTTGAAGTCCTTCTGGGCTACATCAAACTTGCATAGTTCTCACCAGCAGGCCCACCTCATCTATTAAATATATGTTTTGTATAACCTTGACTGTGATTGACATTATCTAAATTTTCAACTCCTACACAAGCTAAAATTTAGCTCTCTATATTCAAAAGAAAATGTCCAGAAACTTTTCCATCTCTTATAAAAAGAATGCAGAACAGATGGAAAAGAAGAACTTGGAATGAAAATTCTCATCAAAAAAATTAATGAAATGAGAGCTAAATACATATGTGTATGTGTATTCAAAATAATATTTTTGAAAGATATACTTAAAATATAACTAAAAATAAGGCTGCCAAAGTAACAATTGTAAAATTGGGGGAAAAATGTTCCTTTTGTGGGAGCACTGTAAGCACCAATTCAAGCATATTTTTATTTTTATTGTGGAAAATACACAGTGTTTTTAAAATGTTATTGAGAGGTGCTGAGCTATTTTTGTTAAATAAATATTTGTATTCTGTGTCTCTTCATCTTAAAAAAGACAGAAATCAGAAAATTGGCATCATAAATGAAAGGCTTGGAAAGGCAGACAAGTTTTAAAGAAGTTTTAAAAGCATAAGATAAGACTAACCAAAGATAATGTTTTGAAGCTGGGGTAAAAATTGAGCTCTAGATATATATAAAAATTCAAACTGCTTCTGAGTGGCATTAATAAAGATTTAACTTATTTTCCATCATTAACTTCAATAGTGCAACTTAATAGCAGTATATTTGATGCTTTTTATTAGCTTTAAATTTATAAGACCTTGATTTTTAAAAATGCTACATATTTACTCTAAAATGGAAAGAAAGGATTGTCATTTATCAAAATTTAAAATTACTCAAGTCCAGTCAATGAGGGTCATGAGTTATACATTATTACATATATTTTTCTTGCCTTTGTTAACTTACCTTCATTTTTCATTCTTTCTTATTAAAGGAAGAACTTCAGCGATCCTTGTGGTGTATGGTCTATGAGAACCAAATTCTGGTTCCACTTCTGTTACTTATGGCTTTTTAGGTAATATACAACAGGAAACCCAACTAGAGATGACTTTAACTTAGAACATGTATCATCTTAAATGATCAGAAGCCCATGGGAAAGGTAGTGCCATGATCACTTGATTTAGTAGATTAGTCATGTCTATAGGGACCCAAGGTTGTTCCTTCTTTCTGTCATGTCATACACAGTTCCATGAAGCTTAGTATATTATAGTACCTTCTTTCACTGCAAGGAAATAACTGTGGGAGCTTCAAAACTATGTCCTTACACAACAGCATCCAGAACAAAAACAGAAATGGAAACCATCTGTTTTAAAAGTAAGAAAATATTCTTGAGCCAGCAAGAGGGCAGAGGAGTAAATGGAGCTACACCAATCTCCTCCCAGGTCACATCTAGAAGTACTTTTTTGGAGAAAAAGTCAGTTGGAATTACCAACAGAACACCAGGAAAGAAGTCCTATAACCACGGACAGAACAGAAAAGGCTGCTGCATCTCAATGTGACTAGTAGAAATTGTGGAAACATGAGAAGGTGGCTGGGCCCCCAATGGAGGCAGCAGCAGCCAAAGGGATGGAACCATGGGGCCCCATGTGAGAAGGGTGGGATCTGGTCCCCCAGCTGGGTGTCCCAGCTATAGCAACATGGTAGAGAGCAGAGCAGCATCCGGCTGAGAAGGGTGGAAAGCCTTAGGATTTACTAGCCTGAGAACTACTAGGATGAACACCACAATACACTGGCCCCCACCTACCCTGGGCTCCAGCAGAGGGAGGGCTGAGAGGACTGGAGACGAGTGGGGAGAGTCTGGGGCAGTGGCTTGGCCAAGAGGAGTGGGGAAGTGGCTGTGGGGGTTCCGGTGCTGACTCATCATCCAAACCTCGGGCAGACTGCGCTGCGCCCAGTGGCTTCCCTATGAGGGTCATCATAGCCCCTTTCCCCACTGGGAGCAATCTGCCCTGCCCAGCAGTGCCGGAGCCTGGCACCTAATCACAATTCTCTGATTTACATCTAAATAAACCTCTCCTGCCCTGCCGTATCTGAGCATAGATACAATAGTTGGCACCTGAAGAGGTATCTCTCTTCCAGCAACACCTTGCCCTGGAGGCTGATCACAAACTCTCTGACTTAAAGTTGGGTCAGTCAGCCCCACACAGTGGTGTGCGAGCCTGGTGGCAGATCATGGAGTCATTGCTTTGCAACTGAGTCAGTCCTTGCTCAGCAGAGCCTGGGCCTGGCGGCTGATTACAAACTCTCTGACCTATAGTTGGGTCAGGCAGCCCACACAGTGGCAAATCAGCCTGGTGGCTGATAGTGGATTCATTGGTTCACAATTAAGTTGGTTTGTCCTGCCCACTGGCCTCTGGGCCTGGTGGCTGATCACAAACTCATTGGATTACAACTGAATCTTTTAATCTAGCCCAGTGGCCCCTTAGCCTAGCAGCTGATCACAGATTCATTGTATTGCAATAGAATCTTACAGTTGATCCCAGAGCCACCTGAGTCTGGTGGCCAATCACAGATTCATTGGATTATAATTGGATCTTGCTGCCTAGCCTAGTGGTGCCTGTGCCTGGTGGCTGATCACAGATTCATTGATTTACATCTGAATCTGTCCCACCAGGCTGCACCTGAGCTGGTGGCTGACCCATTGGATTACAATTGACCCTCTCTGTCTAGGCCATCAGGTCCTGAGTTTGGTAGCTGATTTACTGATTTACAACTGAACTAGTCTATCACCTGAAGCAGCATCTTAGCCTAGTGATGGATCACAGATTGATAGGATTACAACTAAATCAATCCTTCCAGTTTAGCAGTTCCTTAGCCTGGCAGCTGATCACATGCATTCTCATTGGATTACAATGAAACCTAAAAATGGGGAGAAAAAGAAACAGTCCATCACCAAAAGGAAAGGAGGAATTCCCAGGAAGATCACTAAGTGAAACAGAAACAAGCAAACTATCACATAAGGAATTCAAAATAATGAAGACAGAGAAGCTCAATGACCTCAGCCAACCTAACTACAAACAACTCCAGGAGAACTATGAAGAACTCCAGGGAATCTATAAGGAACTTACTTAGAACTATACCAGCATTAAAAAGGACATAGAAACTATCAGTAAGAGCCAGGAGGAAATGAAGAATACAATTTCTCAACTGAAGAATACAGTAGAAAGAATCAACAGCAGACTAGAGGAAGCAGAGGATCAGATCAGCGAGCTGGAGGACAACCTAAAAAAGAAGTGCCAAGGCAGTTAGTTCAACAGAATGAAAAAGGGCTGAACAAGAATTAAGAGGTTTTAAGAGAGCTGCAGGACAACATGAAATGCAATAATATCCATATCATAGGGATACCAGAAGAAGAGAAATAAGGAATAGAAAACCTGTTCAAAAAAGTAATGATAGAAAACTTCCCTAACATAATGAGTGAAAATGTTACTCAAGTTCAGGAAGCACAGAGGGTCCCAATGTGGATGAATCAAAACAGACCCACTCAAAGACACACTATAATTAAAATGGCAAATTTCAAAGATAAAGAGAGAATTCTAAAAGCATCAAGACAGAAACAGCAAACAACACACAAGGGGGCTCCAATAAGTTTATTGAATGATTATTCAACAGAAAAAATACAAGCCAGAAGGGTATGGCAAAAAAAATATTCCAAGGAATGGGAAACAAAGGTCTGCAACCAAGAATACCCAGCAAGGCTCTTATGCAAAATGGATGGAGAAATAAGGAGTTTCCCAGACAAAAGAAGACTAAAATAATACATCTCTACCAAACCAGCATTGAAAGAAATGGTAAAGGGTCTGCTTTAAAAAAAAACAAAACAAAGAAACAGAAAGAGACAGAAAGGAACACAGGTACAAAGGGAGAAAATGGTCATAAATAAGTATCAATCAACAATAACCTTAAATGTAAATGGATTAAATATGCCAATCAAAAGACATAGGGTAGATGAATGGATAAGAAAATATGACCCACATATATGCTATCTTCAAGAGACCCACCTCAGAATAAAAGATTGACACAGATTGAAAGTAAAGGGATGGAAAAATATATATCAAGCAAATGAACATGAAAAAAAAAGGCTGGAGTCGCAATACTTATTTCAGACAAAATAGATTTTACGAGAAAGGTCATAAAAATAGACAAAGAAGGACATTTCATAATACTTAAGGAAACAATCCATCCAGAAGATTACTCTGGTAAACATATATGCACCCAACATAGGAGCTCCCAAATATATAAGGAAAATCTTGGAGGATAGCAACACACTAATAGGAGGGGATTTTCATACTGCATTATCAACAATGGGCAGATCTTCCAAACAAACAAACCAACAACAACAACAACAACAACAAAAACACCAAGGATATTGTGGCATTGAACAACACTCTAAAGGAAATGGACCAAACTGATATATATATTGAACATTTCACCCCAAAGAAGCAAAATACACATTGTTTTCAAATGCACATGGAATATTCCCAAAGATAGACCACATGGTAGGTCATAAAACAAGCCTCCACAAATACAGGAAAATTGAAATCATACCAAGCATCTTCTCAGATCACAATGGATTGAAACTAGAAACCAACCTCAAGGAAAAAAAACAAAAACACTCTAGCTCATGAAAACTGAATAACACACTTTTAAGTAGTGAATGGGTTAACAATGAAATGAAAGATGAAATTAAAAAGTTTCTGGAAACAAGTGACAATGAATACACAACAGCCCAAAACCTATGGGACACAGCAAAGGCAGTCAGAGGGAAATTCATAGAAATGCAGGCCTACCTAAAAGAGTCAAAAGAAGCTTATACAAACAACCTAACCATAAAGTTGCAAGAACTAGAGCAGCAACAACAAACAAAGCCCAGAGCAAGTAGAAAGAAGAAAATCATCAAGATCACAGCAGAATTAAATAACTTAGAGACTCAAACTACAATTCAAAGAATCAATAAGTCCAAGAGCTGATTCTTTGAAAAAATAAACAAAATTGGCAAACCTTTAACCAGACTCATCAAGAAAAGAGAGAGAGGACCTAAATAAACAAAATTAGAAATGACAGAGAAATCACAACTGATACTTCAGAAATACAAAGGATTGTAAGAAATTAATACAAACAACTATATGACAAGAAATATGACAACCTGGGTGAAACCGACACATTTCTGGAAATGTATAATCTACTAAAACTGAATCCAGAAGAAGCAGAAAGCCTGATTAGACCAATAACAACTAGTGAAATTAAAGAATTAATCCAAAATCTCCCAAAGAACAGAAGCCCCAGACCAGATGGCTACACAGGTGAATTCTACCAAACATTTGAAGAAGAACTAACTCCTATCCTTGTCAACCTGCTCCAAAAAATCCAAAAAAGAGGAAAGACTCCCAAACTCTTTCTATGAGGCCAATGTTATTCTAATCCCAAAACCAGGTTAAGACACAACTAAGAAGGAAAACTATAGGCCAATATCTCTGATGAACATAGATGCTAAGATTCTCAACAAAATATTGGTTAACTAGATTCAACAATACATTAAAAAGATCATACGTCATGATCAAGTGGGTTTCATCCCAGGGATGCAAGGATAGTACAACATTTGCAAATCAATAAGTGTAATACACCACTTCAACAAAATGAGAGACAAAAGCCATATCATATCAATAGATGCTAAAAAAGCATTTGATGAAGTGCAGCAACCATTTATGATGAAAACCCTCAGCAAAATGGGAATAGAGGGAGCATACATCAACAGAATAAGGGCCACATATGAGAAACCTGAAGCCAACATCATACTTAACAGACAAAAACTAAAAGCTTTCCCCCTAAGATCAGGAATAAGACAAGGTTGTCCACTCTTTCCACTTCTGTTCAACATTGTTTTGGAAGTTCTAGCCATAGCTATCAAAGAAGAAAAAGGAATCAAAGGTATCCAAATTGGAAAGGAGGGAGTCAAACTGTCATTATTTACAGATGACTTCATAGTATATATACAAAATCCTATAGACTCCACCAAAAACTTACTCGACCTAATAAGCAAATTTAACAAAATAGCTGGATATAAAGTCAATATACAGAAACCAAAAGCATTTTTGTATACCAATAATGAAACATCAGGGATGGAAGCTAGAAAACAAATCTTATTTACCATAGCAACAAGAAAAATAAAGTACTTAGAAATAAACTTAACGAAGGAAATGAGACCTTTACTCAGAAAACTACAGAACATTGAAGAAAGAAATTAAGGAAGATACAAATAAATGGAAGCATATACCATGTTCATGGATGGGAAGAATTAACATCATTAAAATGTCCATACTACCCAAAGCAATCTATAGATTCAATGCAATCACAATGAAAATATCAATGACAGACATCCAATAAATAAAAACATAATTCAAAAATTTATATGGAGCCAAAACAACAACAAATAGCCACAGTAATCTTGAGAAAGAAGAACAGGGTAGGAGGAATCACAATACTGGACATCAAACTATACTACAAGGCTACTGTAATCAAAAACAGCCTGGTACTAGCATAAGAATAGACATATAGATCAATGAAAAAGAATAGAGAGCCCAGAAATAAACCCAGGACTCTGTGGTCAATTAATATTCAACAAAGGGGGAAAGAACATAAAATGAAGTAAAAACAGTCTCTTCAACAAGTGGTGTTGGGAGAACTGGACAGCAACATGCAAAAAAATAAAACTAGACCACCAACTTACACAATACACAAGAATAAACTCAAGTTGGATAAAGGACTTAAATACAAGCAGTGCTATCATAAAGATCCTGGAAAAAATATAGGCAGTGCAATTTTAGATATCCTATGCAGAAATATGTTTTTGATACTTCACCAATGGCAAAAGAAATCAAAGAACAAATAAACACATGGGAATATATATATAAACAAATAAACAAATGGGAATATATCAGCTAAAGAAAACACCAGCAAAATTAAAAGGGAGCTAGCTGTATGGGAAAACATATTTGCCAATGATACCTCAGACAAGGGTTTGATATCCAAAATATACATAGAACTTATGTGACTCAACACCAGAGAGACAGATAGCCCAACTAAAAAAATGGGCAAAGGATCTGAACAGACACCTCTCTCAGGAAGACATACAAAGGGTCTACAGGCATATGAAAGAATGCTCAACATCACTAGCCATCAGAGAGATGCAAATTAAAATCACAATAAGATACCACCTCACACCTGTCAGAATGGCAATCATCAACAAATCAACAAACAACAAGTGTTGGCAAGGATGTGGGGAAAACGAAACCCTGTTGGTGGGAATGTAGGCTGGTGCAGCTACTATGGAAAACAGTATGGGATTTCCTTAAAAAAAAAACTCAAAATGGAACTGCCTTTTGATCCAGCAATTCCACTACTAGGACTATACCTGAAAATTCTGAAACACCAATTCAGAAGAACCTATGTCCCCCTATGTTCATAGCAGTGCTATTTACAATAGCCAAGAGCTGGAAACAGCCTAAGTGCCCATCAGTGGATGATTGGATCAAAAAATGTTGGTACATTTACGTAATGGAATACTACATAGCAGAAAGAAAGAAGGAACTCCTACCCTTTGCAGCAACATGGATGGAACTGGAAAGTATTATGCTTAGTGAAATAAGCCAGTGAGTGAAAGACAAATATATGATCTCACCCATTACAGGACAATAATGAACAAAACAAACAAGCAAAACAGAACCAGATACATGAATACAAGGAATAGACTTTTAGTGGGCAGGGGGGAGGGGGGATGAAGAGGCATAGAAAGGAGCAGTTTAGTCAGGAACCTAGTATGGAAGAACCATGGACACGAACAACAAGTGGGATTGACTTTGGTGGGGAGTGGGTGTGTGGGGAAAGAGACAGAGGAGCATAAAAAGGGGATGGATGTAATACAACAATAAAATTAAATTTAAAAAATTCTTAAGTCACCCAAAGAAAACCTCTTTTATGACACAGGACCAAAAATGTCATATGGCTACACATGCCTACTATTAATACAATCATTTAAAAAAAATGAATGGTTTTCATTATTGCCTTAGGTGATTTGATATCCACCACCATGAAAAATAGACACATAGAAGAACAACGAAGAAAACAGAGAGCCTAGAAATAAGGCCATGTACATATAGCTAACTCATCTTTGATAGGCGTTTCAAGAAAACACAATGAGTGAAAGAAAAAAATTGGGCCCTTACCATCCATTTACATAAAAATTAATTTGAAATGGATTAAATATACGACGTAGGAACCATAAAATTCCTAAAACTAAACACAGGGGACTAGCTCCTTGACATTAGTCTTGAGGATTTTTAAATAAATCATCAGTAGCATAAACAACAAAACCCAGAATAAACAGCTGATTACTTAAAAGGCTTTTGTCAGATTTACAACCCAGAATTCTATTTCTCAAGGGCCTGGGAGCCACCCCTTTGAAGTGTAACCATCAAGTAAGCACCTCTATCTCCTAGTAAGTGGGCAGGAGCCTAACTTTCCTGTTACATCCAGTTCCCAACTGTAAAATTAGTTCTTGCCATGAAGGTATAAATAAGTTTACTTTTCTTTTAAGTAAGACCGATTCATGGTCTATGATTCACATGGGCTGCCAATTACAACCTTTGCATCTTTTTGTCCCCGCAGAGTTGAGCTCAGGCTGAATGCAGGACTGCGTCTTATTGCAATAGTCTTGAATAAAGTCTTTCTTAACTGTCTACATTTTCTGCTGCACTTTTTTAATCCCCTAATTCTGTGTGAATTCTTGTCTTTCATGATTGCATTTCCAACTGTTAGAAAGGAATGCATGTTTTTATTTTCAGGAGTTCCCTTTATGGGTTAGTGTAGGGATCTTGTCCAAAGAAATTGCAAATTCAGACTTTAAATTCATGAATAATATAGATTTAAATTATTTTCTGTTTGAAGCAACTCTGCTTCCACTCCAGCCTTAAACAAACAGCTTATTTTGGAGGATTTATATCTGTACCTGTCCCCCAAAATCAATCTGGTTTAAGCATCTCCTCTAACCAATATTTTGGCAAAAATAGCTGACTGTGGTAGATGCCTATCTGATCTCAAATCACTACAAATATTCACTCCTTCATTACCATACAGATAATGGTGTCTATAAGTTACAATTCTGACCAATGTAGTTACTATAAAACTGTGCAATGCAGCTCTTCACAAAAGAAAAGGCAGAGCTTTAGAGAGAGAAATTTCACTTGACTCCTTTAACCTTTTCATTCTTCCTGTCTATAATTCAGCGCCAGTCTCTAGATGTACAGCAACTGGTAGAAGGGGTGGAGTTGCAGAATGTGCTGGTCCCACACCCACATGTGGCAGTTTAAAATTAGTAGGCAGCCCTGGCTGGTGGCTCAGTGGATAAGCCACCAGTGTGCAAACCCAAAGGTCAATGGTTCAATTCCTAGCCAGGACACATAACCAGGTTGCAAGCCAGGTCTCCAGCCATGTCTGTAGCTGGAACCAGGTGAAAGGCAACCATACATTGATGCTTCTCTCCCTTTCTTCCTCCCTCCCTGCCCTTTTCTCTGGAAAATAATACATAAAAATTTTAATAAAAAATAAAAATAAAATAAAATAAGATCAGTAGGAATATCTTGTCTGTGGAAGTCTCCCCTGAGAAGACGGGGGTCCCAGGCTCACATCAGACACTCCCTACCCAGCCCAGGATTTCAGAGACAGGAAGGCACATAATATAACATTTGGTTATAAAAAAGAGTAGAGATTGAGGTTGAGAGGGACAAAGAACTACTGGAATTTCAGACAGTTTCTTTTAAAGGGCCCATGCATGGACTCACTCAGACTCACTTTTTCTGAGTTCTGGTGCTAGGGCAACAGCTTAGCAGAAAATAGGAAAATACAGGTAGTAACTGAATTTTCTGGCATCCGGGTGAGAGTTGGTGGAGGGCAGCTTTCTGCCAGACAAATGTGCTGACAGAAGCCATTATCCCTTTTCTGAGACCCTCCCTAAAGCTGGTGGCGGGGGTGTCTTGTGTGGGGCTGGGACCCTTGAGTCTCCATAACCTGGCTCACACTTTCTACCACCCTGAAGATTCCCTGAGACCCCACCCCACCTGACTTGAGGCCCCCATTCAAGTCATTTCCAGTGCCATTTCCATACATCTTGCTTCTCTTGCCTCATACTTCAGACTTTCCTAAAATCTCTCAAATAAGCAGCATTTGACATCTGCATACCCTATCTTTTGCCAAGTGGCCCCAGGCCCAGCACTAGTGGCAGCCTGCCTTGGTTCACAGCTTGGCCTTTCCTGGGCACCTCCAAGTATCACTGTTTCTCATGCTGGGTGGCCCAGGCAGGGCACAGGCAGAGACTGATTTTGCACCTCCAAGGATGCCCGCAGAGCCAGTGTGCCTGGTGGACAGACTACATCAAATTACAACTCTACCATCTCCGCAAGCAACCTAGTCAAGGGGTGGACTCAGCAAGCCCCCATTGCCCCACTGAAGTAAGTCCTACCCTATGGAGTCAATTCCTGCACAGCAGCTTCTCCACTGTAGCCTCAGCTGGTCCACGCAGCCAATTGGCTTGAGGATCAATCCCTTCCCAGTGATGTCAACAGCAATCAACATTTGACTACAACAGGTCAGTGAGCACAGCCCACACAGGGGTGCAGCTGGAGCATTAGCTCAGGTGACCAGGCACAAGTCCACTATAATAGGTCCAACAGATGTAGCAGCTCTACCCAGTACATAGAAACAAACATAAGGAAGCAGCCAAAATGCAGAGACAAAGAAACAGGTCTCAAATGAAACAAAAATGAGAAACCTCCTGAAAAAAACTAAATGAAATGGAGGCAAGCAAACTACCAGATATAGGGTTCAAAACAATGATTAAAATGATGCTCAAATAAGTTAGCGAGAACTTCAAAGGCATGAAAAGGACAAAATGGAAAAGGACCAAGAAACCATAAGTAGAACCAGTGAGAAATGAAGGGTACCCTAACTGAAATGAAGAAAATTACAGAAAATCAACAGTAGAGTTGATAATACCAAAAATCAAATCTGTGATTTGGAATATCATAAAGCAAAAAACAACGAAAACAAAACAAATGAATGAACAAACAAACAAAAACCTTGCAATCAGAATAGCAAAAAGGAAAAAAAAAAAAAAAAAGATAAAGAGAACCCAAAATAGAAAAATACTATAAGGAGCTTCTGGGACAACTAACTTCAAGAGTACCAACATTCACATTGTTGCGGTGCTGGAAAGGAAAAAGGAAGAGTAGTAAATTGAAAACATATTTGAAAAACTAGTGAGGAAAAACATACAAGTCCAGGAAGCACAAAGAGTCCCAAACAAGATGAACCAAGAAAGGCCCACATCAGGCGTATACATCATAATTAAAATGCCAAAGGTTAACAAAGAGAGAGAGAGAATCTTAAAAGTAGCAAGAGAAAAGCCATTAGTTACTTATAAGGAAGCTGTAATTACACTGTCAGGTGCTACCTCAACAGAAACTTTGCAGACCAGAAGACAGTGGTAAGAAATATTCAAAGTGATAAAAAGCAAGGACCTAAAACCAAGATTACTCTACCCAGCTCTTAATCGATGAAGGACATTTAAAGTTTCCCAAATGAAGAAAAGCTTAACAGAATTAATCACCACCAAACTAGTATTACATAAAATGTTAAAACATCTTCTTTAAGAAGAAAAAATAAGATGAAAACATGAACAATAAAATGGCAATAAATACAAAATAAGCAGAATAGAAAAAGAAAGTGTGACTACATGTTAGCAAAAGAGATGAAATGCTGTATGTGCTTTTATTTGCTAACTCAAAAAGCAGTCCTGTATTTTCCCTATTAAAACTAGTCTAATTACGTTAGACTATGTGTTCAACTAAAACTATTTTCATTACGTATTCCCTTGTCCTTAGAAGTGTTCAAATGACACAGTTCTGTCAATGAACTTCCTCTGCTAGGTCTCAATCAGGGAAGCAGAAGCTTGATGATTATTAAGCAAAAAGGAATTTTCTATGGCAACTAGATTTCACATGATGTGGGAAGAGCCTGGGAATTAAATGTTCAGAAATAATCAGAGAAATGTCGCTAATGAGCTTCGGTGCAGGTGAACAAATCGGAGCTAACAGAAAGCTAGGAAAATCCAACTGCCGTAATTATATTGCGGAGAAAGCTGATGTTGATGCCTGTGGGAGGTTGATGGCTCTGTTCATTTAAAATAAAGTTCTTGGTGGTAGGCTTGGCATCATCATCGATCTGCAGGGATGGCAATTGCTCAAAAGTGATGAACACTGAAAGATGAAGAATGATGAAGGGAAAAAGGCACGGCAACTGGATATCCACTTTATCACTGTGCTTTCCCATATTTCCTTTAACAAACTACTCTTTGTGTGTGATAACTACTGTCTCATTTTTGCCTACTAAGCGTCATGTGGCCCTGGCTGGTGGCACAGTGGAAAGGTGCTGGCCTGCGAACCCAAAGTTTGCTGGTTCCATTCCCCAGCCAGGGCACATGACCAGGTTGCAAGCCAGGTCTCCAGCCAGGTTCGTAGCTGGAGGCAGGTGAAAGGCAACCATACACTGAAGTTTCTCCTCCTCTCTGCTTCCCTCCCTTCCCCTCTCTCTTAATAAAATCTTAAAAAAATAATAAAATAAATTAAATAAACATCATGCAAAGTTTTATAGTAACTAATCCTAAAAGGGACATACAGAAAAATAAAATTCTGGTTACCATTTACTAATGTTAACAGGTTACAATACTACTATAGTCTTACCTGAAAGAACACAAAGCCTTGATAGGGAAAAAAAAAACAATTTCCTTCTAATTTACCCTTAACTCTTCTCGCTCGACCCTTCATGCTTGAAAATGAGAGGCAATGTGGGCGGTGGTGGGTACCTGACAGTTGGGAGAGGAGAACCTGAGGGCAGAGCAGGAAGCAAGAAGAAGGTTGTGTATGGCACTGATGGCTTTCCTAAATCATTGCTTTTATTCTAAAAAATTTCAAAATAATTGCATAAGCCAATAATTGTCAAAATATCTATTTACATTCTCAACTAATATATCTAGGAAATCAAAAAAAATTTTTATACTGACTCCGAATGCAATAGCTGACAGCCTATATGTGTGTCACCAAATTTCTTTCCATTTTTTTTATGACCTTTTAATGCATAGTTTTGGATATTCCTTATTTCCTGGGTTATAAATTTTATTATTTTCAAATGATTTTTGGATGTGTCCAATATAATTTTTGGATTTCTTATTCAAAGATTTAAATTATTATTTTTCTGTCCTTATGTACATTATTTTCTCCCTTATTTTAATCTATTTTTATATTCACCATAATTTTCTCAAGTTTTCCTTCTATGTCAAGTTTTGACTGTCTCTTTCTTATTATTTTGAATATTTTTATTAATTCCTAAAAGCATTATGAGTATTCATTTTTTCTTTTGGCTATCCAATATCTGTTTTTAGCTAATTATACTATTATGGCATACCACTGTTGACATTATTTTTCAAAAATTAAATTCATACTTTCTTCAGTATTCTTACATGAAACTTTCTTACTATGGTCTTTTAGAAATCCTTTGCATACTATATTTATTTTCATTTTTAGATTTTCAGGTCATTTTATTTTACTTAATGTTAATGTGGATCAGTTTGTCCACATATACTGTTTAATTTGATAGAGCTTTAGTGACTTTTTCTTGACTCTTTTCAATTTGGGAGAAACTCTATAGATTCCCTGTAAACTAGCATATGATGAAATTAGAGGTGGGGGTACTAACTAAGACTTTTGTTTAGTCTGAATTAGAATCAGTCAGCTTACCTGACTGATTTCATTAAGTATCCTGTACATTTATTACATATAATGTATTTTTCACACTGATAAGTTATTAAATAATAGTTTGATTTAGTAATCAAAATGTAGTTTAATCATTAATAAACTACAGTACTGTGTATAATTTTGGGCCCTGAATTTTTTCAATATGACAACTAATAGTACTTGGCAAATATTTCACATTACCATTGTACACCATAAAGTAATGAAGGAGATACTTCAGTATATCTATAAAATGACTCATTAATTTTGAGGGTATAACAATATATAGATAACAACTGCTATATATTTATTATAACCCAAATACATCTGCAGGTAGATGTAGTTAGTAAGCAGAGTCTTATTCTCCATCATTATTTAGTGACAAGTAAAACTTGTTTTTTATCATTTGTCTAAATACAGCATAAAGCAAAAGTAGATTTACCATTGTGACTACATGAAACACAGAATTTATTTTATTCCTGTATTATGATTTATTAATTATTGCATTATTTTCCACATGAACAATTGTAAACCTACTTTGCCCCAACCTAATTTTATTCAGCTTGGTAAGTGCACTATGACTCATATTTATCATATGAACAAATTCTCACACAGGTTCAAATTATTTTAATTTGTCAGCAATGAACACATCTCCTAAGGCATCTTGTGGGATGAATTTAGGTAGAAAACTGCAAAGTGCAGAGCAAAGTAAAATATTTGGTGTGTTTTTCTCCTAAAGAAGCAAACAACACTGGTGAACTCACTTTGAAATTTTGTTTTGTGCTGACAGTTGAACTATAACTATATTTCATAAACCATAGCACTCCCCAGTTACTGAAAATAAATTGATTTTCTGGAAATATGCGACACACAGGTTCTCAATATGGTCTTGAACAGTGTGTCCCTAAAGTAGTTATTTCCATTGACACCCCTGACCTGCCAGTATCTTCTGTGCTACTGTAGTTTTTCATGTACCTCAAAAGCTACAGATTTCTTTCCATCCTCTTAATCTAATATACACCACACATGCTTCTATCAGTAAAGACCTTCATTTTTATCCTTCTTCGATTTCATGACACCAATGGTTCTATATTTCACAGCAAAGGGAGTAGAATGAAATTACCTATGACTCAGATTTCAGCTATATTTGGTTTATGGGATTCAAGACCTCTACACAAAGAAGAGGTCACTGTCAATATTTTAGAAAATGACTCTTTCAGGGAAGCTGTATTATAAACCTGACTATGTGCTTGATTGGAGGTGGCAAAAAATGTTTATTTGGACAAAAGTGAAAATGACTTATAACAACAAAGGCCTAAAAATATAGGCATTAATACGTTGGTGAAACACGGAACATAGTCAAATCTATGTAACAAAAATGGAATAATTGAGGAAACAAAGCTATTGGATTATTTGAAAATTAGTACTAATGTTACCAGTGAAGTTCCTAGTAACACCCAAAAAGCAAAACGTGAAAAAATGAATAAAAATTAAACAGTTACAATCTCCCTGCCCCTCAAAAAATACCCCAAGAACTAAAAATAAAATTTAATTGTATTGCACGGCAATGTTTTGTAATGTTTACCACTATAATAGAGCATATACACATACCCATGTACACTGTGAATAAAATTCTTGTTTTTGATGATGCAGTGCCTCCCAAACTTAAAATAATATGAAAAATAACAAAGATAAAGAAAAAGGCAAGAGAGTAAAAGGATGAAGGCAAAATGAAAGTGTTGCTGGAGAACAAAATTCAGAGTGACTGAAAGCTTAAATGCACCATTAGATAGATTAGCTGGGAAATAATTTTGCACTAAAGATGAGAGCTCTAACTATAGTCTTCTTAAGGTACATAGAAATGGGAGGCAGTTAAGAGGGATAGATGGTCAATGTTCAATGGAAAAAGTTGTTACAGAATTATTTGAGTCAATGTTGACATCCAAGTGATTTTATTCCTACATTGGATGCAGTAGAAATTGTTCAATTGTTCGAGTGTGCTGATCTGAGCCATTGTAAAATATTAAGTATTCTATACAGAACTGTGAGAAACTAGAGAGGATGTTAAAGTCCCAGCACATAAAAATTTTATGGCAAGGGTCCAGCACTGGTGTGAATGGAGAACTCTGAATAGGGATATTGACAAGAAGAGGATTTGCATGTGCTATAAACTAGGACCAACCAGGGGTAGGTTCCATGGGTATAACTGGGTAATTGACTGGAATGGGTTGTCTGAATAGATGTAAGCTGATTTGAAATGATGGAGAATAAAGCCCTGCTGGAAACCTCGTGCAGGATATAAATAAAGTCAAGAGCTGATGCCAGAAAACAGGAATTAAGCCTCCCGAAAATCAGGGACGTGTGACCATGTACAATGCAGGAGTGAATCCAGATACAGTAGCCAAGGCAAGATCAACAAGGAACAGCTGTTACTACAGTAAATTCTGGTAGGAAAAAGGAGCCAGAAAACATAATAAAGTCAGATTAAGGAACTCCAGAGGAAGCATTGGAATACTCCCAAAAAATGTACCTTTAAATACTCAGGAGAACTTCATATACTTCTATATTTATGCTCTTTCACTCCATATGTTTGTTTTAATTACCTATTCAGAGTTATGATTTGGGCCAGGTTATCATTCTACTTATCATAATTTCCAGTAGATGAAACTTGATGTAGTGCTCACATTCTCCAGAACTGGTTCAGAAACTCAACAGTATTTATCTCGCAGATTAGCATCATCAGGTTTCACATGTGGAAAAGATTGGGAAATCAGGCCAATGATAATACAGATACACAACAAAATTATTCAGACATCTCTGTCAAATTATCCTTTTCCTACCTGAAGTAAAGAAACAGCTGACTCATACTGGCAGACACTCTTGTTTTGGTTATAATGATGATGCTGTGCATGTGATGTAAGTTAGTAATTTGCACAGGCCAAGCAAAAACTACGTGATCAAAACATTTTGAAATAAAAGACTTTCTTGTCTCAATGGAAGGGAGCCAACTTCCTTGTTGTATTGTGAATCATTCAGGCAACTGAATCCTCTTTCACTTTTCTATGACATTGTCTTCTCCACACTGGCTGCCAGTTAAAATCCTTGGGCCCACAGGATATAATGCACAATACTGAACTTAGTAACACCTAAATGCAGCATCTTATATCGGATAATATTATATTATATATAACCCTTTTCAAGTTATTTAAACCATTTGCTTTAGTTTTCTTTTTTGATAAAGTGTGATTTCTATGAAGGTGGTGGGAAAACGAATATAAAAATACTTAAGGGTACATAGCACATGTCAAGCCAACAGTAAGTGTTACCCAGTTATAGTAACAGAAGTAGTAACTGCAGTAATAGTAAGATTGAAAAGTTTAGACAATAAATACTGTAAACCTAATAAAATTAAATTTCAGATAAACAAGGGATATTTTAGTATAAGTATATTCCAAATATTCATGGTTGGTTATAATGCCATTGACATATACTTTTAATTATTATACTAAAACTGATACAAAAAATTATTTATTTCTTACTCAATTGTCAAATTTAATTAGGCATCCTCTCTTTTATTTGATAGCTAAGTAGCAATGAATTATATCATTGTAACCAATTGCTTAATTTTACTGGTTCAAATGGAACCCAGAAAAGATGTGCACATAGTTGCTTTTTTTTAAATAATGTAAGATATTGAAAAAATTTCTAAGTAACAATAGTTTAAGAAAAACTCATATACTGAAAGTCATAACAGTTGATCAGAAAATAAACTTTACCACCATATTGCCTTTTCCTTGAATTTTGCTTTTTTTTTTTTTTCTCAAATGGCATTATTTATTAGTCATAAAGCCTACTTACCATGGGCTGCATTGGGTAAGCTTCATCACTTCCTTTTACATCTTTGAAGTTTCATTGAGGGGTCAAGAAGTTTTGGGGTCAAGTGTACCTCACTTGCATTACTACATATGTTTGCATGTTATAATTGTGTTCCCCCTTCTCCAGCGTAGCTGGGAAAGGTTATTCTGACAGTGTTAAAACTCTCAGTATAAAGACAGCCTGCTCAAGACAGTGGTAAATAGATATCTCAATAAAAGAGTTGATTAGGTGCCATATTGGAGCCATTTCCTGGCTTTGTTCTAACTCTTGGTACAATCTGTTCAGTACTAATTTCTAGTTCATATATAGCAGGGATATTAACATCAACATTACTCATATAAACATTTTGTGAAATAAGTGCTAATCTGTGTGTACGTTCAAAAGGACGCAGGCTGCGATTTTCATATTTTGAAAAGGCGTTTGAGATATAGAAGTATTTAAAGGCAATTTTGCCTTAAGCCAATGTGAGAATTTCTATGGATGGAAATAAACACAAGAATTGAAAAACACTATGATAGTGTTTTCCACTATAAAGAAAGTCTCTCATTACAGTTAAAATCAGTTCACAAGATATTTACAAAGAAAATATAGTCAGATTAATTTGTATTAGGTTTGTGAAAAGAATCTAGTGTACTGCTTAATTTTCATGTATTTTATCTTAATATGTATATTCAAAATATAATTATATGTGTGTATGTATATGTGATTGTGTATATATTCTTTTTATATACATGTGTCTTATATAATCAGTTATTTGTGCATAATGATTACACATATTTGTACAATATATTATCACTAATGTCAGTATCATTTACATATAGCACATACTTACAAAAATATGAAATGGATGAATGATAATTAGAATGCATTTAAATATTTTTCAATCTTGCCCTGGCCAGGTAGCTGAGTTAGTTAGAGCATCATCCTGATATGCCAAGGTTTCAGTTTTGATCTTTAGTCAGGACACATACAAGAATTAACCAATGAAGGTATAAGTAGATACAACTATAAATCAATGTGTCTCTCTTTTCCCCTTTTATCTTTCTGTCTAAAATAAATAAATAAAAATGCATAAATAAATAAATAAATAAATATTTTCATAGGCATTGCTTTTTCCAAATAAATGATGCAAGCTCAAGATGCTGAAATATATAGCTTGCACCCAGAATTAAAATAGCCATTAAAATAGACCAACAATAAAATCCATGAACACATTTTGTTTGGCTATTTCTTTTATGTATTTACTTTTTCTTACAATATTTAAAGTTGGTCTACCAAGTTTTTAAAATAATCTCATTGCTGTTTTTATTAGGCTAGATTGACTTTACAGATAAATATTGAGTATCATTATTTACATAATATATTTATCTGAACCACAAGATTGAGCCCTCTCTCACCTACTCAATTTTCTTGTTCTTCTACTATCTGGTACATGAAACTGAATATTTGGAAGTCCCTATAATATCATTTTAATGTACTTGGTAGATTTATTGTAGATGCTTTATTGATTTATTGTATTTAAAACTGATAATAGCTGAGATACAAAGGGGGACACAAAAAATAAATGGAATTATCTTCTGTATGTCAGGCCTCTTGAAGTACAAGCCTCCTCCATTAGTTGCGTGCTCTAGGGACCAACCTGTATCAGTGTGCCAGCTGGCATTGTTGTGAGAGGCTGCAATTGGCTTCAATTAACTTTTTGAAGACTTTTTCAATGCATTTGCCCATTGCATGATGGGTGACCTATGAGCACACCTGCCCATACAGTGCTGGGTGTTTGGCAGTTTTTGATCAAAAACATTGTGACCACCCTACCCTATCCTTCCTGTTCACCTTGTCTTGCCCCTAGTGACTTTTTCTGTTTGTTTGTTTTCCTGGATGAAAAGAAGTCCTCAAAGGAAAATATTTTGCCACCATGGAAGAAGTGAAACAAAAAACAACAGAAGCAGAGCCCTGACTGGTGGCAAAGCAGATAAGGCTCTGGCCTGCGAACCCAAAGTTCACTAGTTCAATTCCCCAGCCAGGGCACATAACCAGGTTGCAAGCCAGATCTCCAGCCAGGTCTGTAGCTGGAGGCGAGTGAAAGGCAACCATAGATTGATGTCTCTCTCCCTCTCTGCCTCTATCCCTACCTCTAAAAATAATAAATAAAATCTTTAAAAAAAAAAACAAAAAACAGAAGCACTGTAAGGCATCAAAATTGACGAGTTCAAAAGCTGTTATGAGAAGGGTATAAAAAAATGTCTCGATAGGTATATTACATCAAATGGAAAGTACTTTGAAGGTGACTGAAGTTGAAACATGTAAGAATTAATACACAAGCTTTTATAAATAAATTATTTTTGTGTTCCCACTCATATATGTAGGAAATGTATAGTTTTTAATTATTTTTGTCTACTTGAACAAACTCTCTTACTTTAAATTCTGTATATATTTTTTTCATTTGGTTATACTGAAATTTTAAAAGGGGATTTTAGTAAATATAAATAGTATCAATTTTTTCACATTAAAATGCAAATGGATATTATAGGTCTCCCATAATAAAAATAAGATGGAACTGTTCTATTATATAATTAAAAGGAGAATGTGTCCTTGGCTGGAGGCAAGTGAAAGGCAGCCATACATTGATGGTTCTCTCCCTCTCTGCCTCTCTCCCTTCCTCTCTTTCTGGAAATAATAAATAAAACCTTAAAAAAATAAAAAGAGAATGTGAATTTTAGTTGTATTGTTAAAATTGAATTTATTTCAACAGATTTTTATGTAGCTCTTTGATGTACTAAATTATTCTCAAAATCTCTATAGAAATTTCTTATAACATTTCAAATAGAAAAGTAGCCAACTGTATTCCCTAATCCAATTCCAGTGTGCCTTGAACAGGTGTCATAAAGGAGGCTAGTGAACTTTGGGAGTAACTAGAGTAATTTCAAAAAGACAATTTAAGTTATTTTGTATTTTTAGTTGAATATCATATGGAGCGAGAGCTGCAGACACAATGGACCATTAGTCTTTTCAAGAGCTATGTATATAGTGCATTTCTTTTTAGTTCAGTATGCTCTCATAGACAACTAATTGCTGTGAAATCATAGCCTTCAAATGACCTACTGTTGCTTAGACATTATTAAAATATATTACTACTTACTCACCCAAAGCAGAATAGAATATCATATTTCTTATGCCCATTTTATTTTTACTCATGTGTATTTACATTCAAAAGAAACATAATGTGGATTCTTTTTATATATAAGAAGGAACTCTTACCCCAGAACAATTTTACAAAATAACTGCTCCTGCTGTTAGAATAGGTGAAGTTTGTGAATGGTTTTACAATCTGCTGCATCAGTTATTTTATATAATATATTTTCAGGATCTAAAGTAATACAGGCAAATTACTCCAACCCACTGGTCTATGCACTCCATTGGTATTGATTTCTTTCTTGGCAAAGAAAAACATGTCATATAACTTGAATGCTCTAAAAGTCATTTCCACAAAAAAACTGTAGAACTTTTGAAAGGGCATTGTTAGCATAAGGATTCCATCTAAGCATATTTTTATTTTGAAGAAATATGAGAGATTTCTTATATGAATGCTATCTTTGTCAGCCTGAGATGCTGTAATAAAACACCATAGACTAGGTAGCTTAAACAACAGATATTTATTTCCCACAGTTCTTGAGGCTGGGAAATCCAAGATTAAGTTGCTGAATGTTTCATTTCCTGGTAAGAGTCCTATTTCCCGCTTGCAGAGAGCTGGCTGTCTTTCTTGTTCTTACCAAATGGAGAGAACTTGGGTCTCTTCTGTTTCTTGTAAGGACACTGTCTCCATCACTGTATTCTTACTAAAATGGTGTGATCCAAACCTAATTACTTTCCAAAGGCCCCACCTCTACTTACAACCTCACTAGGGATTTAGGGCTTCAACATAATATATGTGGTGAGGGAAAGCAATTCAATTTATGGCAACTGCTAAAAAAATGAAAATTTTTTAGAATGTTAAATGCCATGTAAATTCTTGGCATGCCATATTTAATTACTCTGATAGGGCTAATTTCCAGGTGACCAAAACATTGCTTGAAATAATCTTACTACACAATAAATAACTTTGTTTATTAAAAATTAATAATCAGCCCTGGCTGGTGGCACAGTGGATAAGATGCTGGCTTGTGAACCTAAAGGTTGCTGGTTCGATTCCCAGTCAGGGCACATAACCAGGTTGCAAGTCAGGTCTCCAGCCAGGTCGTAGCTGGAGGCAGGTGAAAGGCAACCATACATTGATGTCTCTCTCCCTCTCTCCCTTCCCCCTCTCTAAAACTAATAAATAAAAATTTAAAAATTAATAATGAGATTGAACATAGGAAGTCTGTCCTGAAAGTATCAAGCCAACAAGTCACTATAATTAAAATAGTTTGTGATCTATACTTTCAGGACAGGTCTCATAGGCTAAACGAAGAGAACAAGTTCAAGTCACCTGAAAATAAGTACTGTATTACCTTGCTTATAGCATTTTATACCTCCACAAAAATTGCATTTTTGGCTTTATCATAACTTAATCTTCATGTGATTTATGACATCAATTATTTTCTAAAATATTTCTTTTGATGGGTTAATGATATGCCATTGTTCAGAGGTTTCATTGATTATGCAACCACTTCTATATTTTCTCTATTTACATAAATGATTTAGTGAATACAACTCAATTAAAAATCCTATTAAAAGTTGACTTGATTTTTATTATAAAGGAAGTCTGAGTAATGTTGGACAAAAACACTTTATTTGGCAGATTATTTGCATATTGGCTAGTATTAAAAGTCTGTATTGATGGAAAATGTACAGATATATCTGGTACAATTAGAGCATCAATGATGTCCAGAAATTGGAACAGTTCCCCTGCCGCAACATCTATGAATGTGCATTCATATATTTCTAGCTAAGAGTATACATTGTTAATAATTGTAATAAAATGATGGACATTTTTTTGAATTTAGGTTAATAGAAGAAAAAAATGCAGTTTAGTGATTTCACCACTTTCTGTCCTTTTTTTCCAAGTAGACTTTTCTACACTAAAGTATTGAACAATAGTGCATCAACTTGTCCCATGCTACCTTTCCTACAGTTCCCCCTTATCTGTCTGCTGTACTTGATCTATTGAGTATAACTAAAAAAATTATCTAACAGTTTGTTTTTCTATGTGTCACCTAAAAAAGAATATTGCCTCAAGGATCACAAATCTATGCCAAATGGAAGAACAACCAACCATCAATAACAAATACTTCTTGTTAACTAAGCCCTTAAATGTATACAGTGAACATACTGTCCCAAAGCAGCTGCCTGTAACTCACAAAATCCTTATTGAAAACCACTAAAACCCCAGTCAGTGTAGTATAGGTATCCATGGTTGACATTATCAAACTTCTAATTTTAGGGAAAATGATTATGATGGCCTATACAACTACCCAAATACTGTGTAGCTCGTAAGTGGCAAAACAAGAATGTAAATTTAAACTTTAGATGATTAAATGGAGTACATGAATTTGTTTTGTTTTCAAGCAAGAAATTCTAAACTTAGAATTTCGTATTTTCTATAGTTAGCATGCTTTACATTAAATCCTCAGAACTTACACTTCTTATTATGTCAACTTTGTACCTTGGACCAATATCTTTCCATCTCCTCTATCTCTCAGTCTCTGACAGCTACCATTTTACTGTCAGGTTCTATGAGTTCAAAATTTTAGATTTCACAAAGAAGTAAGATCACACTGTAGTTGCTGTATCTGACAACTTCCAGGTTCTTCTGTGTTGTTGCAAACACTGGAATTCTTTTGAATAATATACCTTTGTACTTATATACCATATTTATTTATTCATCCCCTGATAAGTACTTAGATTGTTTCTATATCTTGGTTATTATAAATATTTCTGTAATAAACACAGTCATGCATGCAGATATCTCTTGGAGATCCTAATTTCTATTAATTTTAATATGCAGAGAAGTGGGACTATTGGATCATACAAGAACTTTATATTAACATTTTTGAGGAAACTCCATGCTGTTTTTCATAACAAATATATCAGTTTACATTCCCATCAACAATGTACAAGAGTTCGCTTTTCTCCATACCCTCATCAGCCCTTGTTAATGCTTGTTTTTCCAGGAATAGCCATTGTAACAGATATGAGGTAATGTCTCATTATAGTTTTTATTTTCATTTCTATTAGTGATATTGAGCACCTTTTCTTGGTACCTGTTGACCATTTGTGTATGTTTTTTGGAGAAATGCCTATTCAGATCTTTTGCCCATGTTTAATTAATTATTATTATTTTTCTATTGAGTAGAAATTATCTAATGTATATTGGACATGAACCTCTTTTCAGATAAATAATCTGCAAAAATATTCTCCCATTCTGTAGGGAACCTTGTTACTATGTTGATTATTTTCTTTTCTATGCAGATAGTTTTAATTTGGTGTAGTTTTCCTTTTTTATTTTTACTTTAGTTATATGTGTTTTTGGTCTCTTTTTCAGAAAATTATTGCCAATACCAATGTCAAAGAGTTTATTCCTTATGCTTTCTTCTAGAAGTTTTATGATTTTTGAGTCTCACATTTTATTGTTTTTCTTTTATTGTTTTATGTATTGTTTCTATTATTTCCCTATATGCTCTTCTACCTAAAAATCTTGAATCCAGTGTGAGGTAATTTTTTTGCATATGGTCTAAGATAAGGCTTCATTTCTTTCTTTTTCATGTGGCTATCCAATTTTTTCAATACAATTACTGAAGAGACTATTTTTTTTCCATTGTGCATTCTTGATGTCAAAGATTATTGCACAGGCTCATTTCTAGGCTTTCTATTATATTTTATTGGTGTGTGTGTGTGTGTGTGTGTGTGTGTGTTGGTGTTTGCTTTAATATCAGTACCACATAGTTTTGTAGTTTTGACTATTATTGCTTTGTAATGAAGTTTAAAAGAAGGAAGTATAATGCCTCCAGCATTGTTCTTCTTTCTGGCTATTATTTTGGAACTCCAGTGTCTGTTGTAGTTTTATATAAAGAATTATTTTTTCTACTTTTTGTGAAAAAAATGTCATTGGTGTTGTGATGAGCATTGCATTAAATCTGTAACTGACCTTGTACGTTGTAACAATATTAACCCAATCTATGAACACAGACTATTTTTACATTTATTTGAAACTTCAGTTTCTTTTATCATTTTATAGTTTTCAGTGAATAAACCTTTCACCTGCTTGTTAAATTTATTCCTAAGCATCTGATTTTTAAATGCTATCTATTATAAATAGGATAGTTTTAAAACATTTTAGATAATTCATTGTTAGTGTAGAGAACTACAATTTCTTTTTATAAATATTCAAAGATTCTTAAATATGAACATTTATTTTTAAATATAATTTTAAAATTTTTCATGGTTCTCTTGCACAATATTCCTTTTTTTTTTTTCCAGATATATTATCTCAGTCAGGAAAAACTGGGCTTATTCATGTTGCTAATTTTCCTGTCCATCTCATGACAGACTTGTCTTCCTTGCATCTATTTGTGTTTTGTGTCCCTGTTCTGTAGCTGTAAGAAATTAATACTTTACTACTTGGGACCTTCAGACACCATTAAGGCACATTGCATTCTTTTCCAAGATGATCATGGTAAGCATAAAAGCTCTTTCTAGTATGTTCTTTTGATTTCTAGATTCTATTTGGCACATTACTCACACATAATCTACCTTGGTAGGTCCTGCTAGTCTCTCCCCCACCCCTCAGATTTTCCTTCTGCTGTACCCATCAAAGGAACTTCAATTGATAAACACAGTACTTTGATGCACAATGAAAAAACATTGTGGCCAATGTAGTCATAAATACTGTACAACATGTGAGGAAAGTAAAACCTCTTTATTTAATTTTGTCATAAAGATGAAATAAGAAATAAAGAATATTAATGCAAAACAACACAACAGAAGTGCCAAATAAATGAAACTGGGAAAATATATTCATAGTTAATTTCTACATGCATAGTTTGACAGTACAGAAACATGAAATCATTTAAGATCAGATGTGACTTCATCTTTGCTTTCTCCACTTTCAGATCTAAACAGCAAGGACATCTTTAGATCTGTTCATTCATATCAGACTACCTTATCCTGTATGTATGATATGTATGTATGTATGATTTTCCACTTGTAGTAATTCTGAAATAAATATATACTCTAGCCAATGGCTGAAGTAACTTGCCTCCTAGGTTGGTAATTATATCTTTTAGTGTGACTAATCACAATCATGCAGGGTGGACAAATGTAGATTTACAGTTGTTATATGAATAAATAATATAATACTTAATAAATATTAATACAAGAATAGACTGTTTTGTGTACTCATGGCTGTAAACCTACTTTTGCCCACTGCTGTATATACACACAAAGTTGTGTGTCTTTATTATGTAAGCTTATTTTGTAAGAAACTGAGGTACAAAGTTTTTAAATAATTTCACATAGCGATAAATCCAGATGGAAAAATCAGTTGCTATTATCTCAAACCCACCATAAATATTACCTTACTTGAGAAGTTGAAAACAGCAATGATTTAAATATAGTAAGTGTTTTCATAATAACTCTAGTGATTAAAATGTGCTATCTTGGTAAAAAAATAAAGTTTGAAATGGTCACATAACATATTAGATTTCAAAGATTGAAAAGGTATCCAGTAAAAGGGGTTAGCAAAAATTGGGTCAAATTAATTCACTCAGCAAATATTAATTGATAAATTAATTCAATTGGCAATTTAAGACATTTTGGATCAAGGAAATTTAAGATCTGCTGTGACTGAAAATTAGTTGATGCATCATGAAGTCAGACATAATATAACTTGCTACTGGAAATAAAAGTTTTAGAAAAGAATTATTTCAACTGCAAATGAGTTTTCAAAAGATTAACACCCTAGAGATATTGAAAAATAAACCCGGTGCAATGATTATTAAGCATGGTTGCTGATTTTTGTCCTGATAAATTCATTTATTTCTAAATGAAATTAAAACAATAAAGTAGTAAAATAATATAAACATTTAAAACTAAATTGTAAAAAGTTGTTTATTGGGTTGAAAATTTTCAAGTCAATCAAAATCATATAATGTAGTGTAATGTAAACCCATAATTAGTTTATTGCTATTAGAAATATTCAGATAAATATCAGATTATTCAGATAATTATGCTATTTCCATTATTATCCTTTATATAAGGATATAATAATGGAAATAGCATAATTATCTGAATATATCCTTATTATATAAGGATATAATAATGGAAATAGCATAATTATCTGAATATATATATATATATATATATATATATATATACAGCATAATG